>JAPZEB010000007.1:27717874-27728725 GCA_029783705.1 Chaetodon striatus
TGTGTGTGTGTGTGTGTGTGTGTGCACGTGCACGCTGACACTCAGCCAGTCTGTTTTATCAGAGCTCCGTCTTTCATCTCTGCAGCAGGCCTGAACGCTGCAGACAGACTGGGTGACGCTGGCACACCCAGGGGTCCCTGAACACATCAGCACCCGTCCTCCACACTTCAGCCCAAAAACCCTGATATCCCCAGATACCGCATGCACACACACACACACACAATAAGAAGCATACTTAAACACACTAGGACCGCAAACACATGCACAATAGATGCAAACATATATATGACAAGCATGAACATTCTTTGAATCTTTCCACAATCCACTACACTCCTCAGCTAATAGTGACACCAGTTGGTAAGCTGCCTCTTGTGCCAACAGGCACACACAATAAGGACTCATGGGTTTGATCCCCTTTAGAGGACAAACAGGAATAGAAGAATTCCTTTACCTTTTTTGTTGTTGTTTGTTGTCTGTACCAGTAAGGAAAAATGTGATACCCAGAGTTCAACCTGTACAGGTTTTTAAAGACTGATGTCTGCTGAAGCCACTGAAACTAATTCCAGTCTTCATCACATTTCATTTCACTGTGAGAAGTTATTTTCGGAATTACTGTGTCCCCTAGATTTGTGTTGTTTACAAGGTGTTGAAACCACCGATGTATCACTGGACACAAACTAATGAAATCAGGGTTTTAATGACTGATGTCTTGGAGCTGTTTAGTAGCAAAGAAAGAGCCAAAATACACAGCATGTGGGTGACACAAACTGGCATATAGTTTATTTTTCAATTTTATCATCATATCTTCTAAATAGAGGGCTGATACTCAAAGTGGCACACAACATGACTCCTGGCTTAAAAGTAAAACAGCGTTGAAACATGATTTAAATCATGTTTACATGTGTAGTACATCATTTCAGACAGTGATTTTTAAAGTTTGTCCTCTGAGGATTAGATCAAGACTGTTTGTCTTAAAAAAAGCTTTTCCATTTTGGATTGTAAGGTTTGAAATTAATTGGCTCCCAGAATTCTGTATTTGGTGATAGGGCCATTGCCTTTACACATTGAGGTAGTCTATCAGTGTTAACTTATTCGATATGCTCACATAGCTAAAATGAGTGTGAATGTGACCAATATCAAGTGTTGTGTTTGACTTTGATTGTGGCAGGCCTTCAAGCTGAACTTTAATTTTTTGTACAAACTTGTTAACACCCTGAGTAAACTGTTGCCTAGATTTGGTAAACGTGTTTTACAGTTAGCAAACTCCGTTATCTGACATGGACACCATTTAACAAACACACCACGAGCCACATTGAGTTTTCATAACTGTTTGCAGAGCTGTAATCACCAGCAGCTGAGGAGCCTTTGCAAACATTTAAATTTGAGCATTTATTTTGGGATACCGGAGCTTTTAGAAGGTTTTCCTTTGTGAAGTATTCAGACCAGGATGTCAGAATCCTTATGTGCTCAGTGACAAGGTCAAGGAGAAGGTTTCACAGGCTCCTTATAATTGCGTGTAATTGTAAGCATTGAGATTTTGGTCAATTGTGCCATGAGATATTTTTAATTTTTGTACCCTTTTTATTGTGGATCAGTTCAAATGTCTTATATTGAGACCAAATTGTTAAGCTGTTTTGAATAGTTAGTTGGTGATCAGATGACACTTTGTACAGTTTTGTTGTTTCAGAGCATCCAGCACTCCACAGTGCCTACTTTTAAGTCAGCTTCATTGTCACGTTCTTTTTCTTGCATTGTTAGTCACAGAGTCACAGTTTGGTTGCAGTGATTGTGCTCGAGACAAATTCAGTGGTAGCAGTATTTAAAAAGAAAGATAAGGCAAGAGAAACTCCCAAAATCCTGTGTGTGTTAGTGGCCGCTACAGTATATTCAGAAAGGAACAATACTTAGATTTGGTGATAGTGGTATGAGGAAGTCTGCTGACAGTTTGAAAAGGTTAGTTAAAGCTTAAAATGTCAGTATCCATCTAAATATAATGTTTAATCCAAATTCAAGGAGGTATTGTTTTTCTGTTGGACACTGACATGTTAGTCATTAACTTACCCTTTTCAAACTGCCAGTGGATTTCCTCATACCACTGACTCTGCTGGTAAGTGGTGATAAGCGCATAGCAATAATAGGGATATTTCAGTAGATCTTCCTGTAGACCATGTACAGTGTTTTTGGGATACCCGGGCATTCTGAATATATTTTTGTCAACATAGCTGGTTATTTTTCTGCAGATCATAAACTTAAGTCAGTTTACCATTACATCACTGCAAATGTAATCAAAAATGTAATGAGTCATGGTAACTACATTGGCAGAATTATTTTATAATAACTGAGGGACAGAACTATGATACAAACAACATATGAAAGTTAAAATACCAAGGTATCCCTTTAAAGTTGGTATTCAGCAGGTATTACTGTTACATTCTCTTCTTCTCACATCTACCTCTTATCTGTCTCTGTTGCTGACTTTTTAAAGTCAAATCCATGTTTGCATTATTACTGGTTTTTATATGGCTGTGTAGGATTTGTCAGGATTTTTAAAAAGCCCACTGTGATGATGATAATTGTACAGACAAGGAAGGAACCAAACCATGTCCTTCCAATGACACCCTGCCGCTGAATCTTCATAGACACACCCCACTGTTTACAAATGATGAGCAAACTGCCATTTAATAAAACTGATTTTTATAAACAGAGGTTTTTAAAGATTAAGGTGGTGGGGATGTTAAATATTCACATCAATATTTTTTGACAGTTGATGTTAAATACTGTGTCAGGTACTTATGTGTCTTTCTTGTTGATGATGTGGGTGGGTTTTACAATTAAAAGTTTGTTTTATAAGTACTTTGTGGCGTCTCTGTTAAATGTACCATTAGTGATGTAGACGCTGACTAACAGTAAGGCTTACTGAGTACACTGATGGTTTACATTGTAGTAAAAGTGCTGCCAGACCAAGGAGAGCTTCCATATTTTTAGCCCTGGCTCTTTGCAAGCAATGATTTCACAAACAAGAATGAAATATTTAGCAGGTTTCCATTATAGTATTTACAGAGTGCTTTACAGGGCCTAAACACAACATATAAACAGGAAGTAGTGGTTCATGCAGGAACTAATATGGAGGCCATACCACCAAAGCTGCCTTGATCAAAGAAGACTTAACACCAGAGTTTATATTCTGCTAATAAAATGACTATTGATCACATTTTAGAGCACTTCTTCCTTTAGTGCAAGAGTGCTGCACAACCTCTGTATCTCCCTACCACATCACTTACCACAAGGTGCATTGAGGCTTGTATAAAAACAGAAGTAATAGATGATGTTATGGCATATCGCTTACCCCACTGGTGCACTGAAGGCTGTGGGGAGCACAGGCTAGTACAGTTTGCACCTTGACTGCCTGGTCCACTCTCTGTAACTAACTGTGGTAAAACAGAAATATTTAAGAGGTGACAGGTGCATACAACCATTAAAGAGCCAACCTTAAAAAAACTGCACACACTGCTTAGTTAAGCAGGATTTGTCCGCCTGGTTAGATCCACAGTGACCTCAAAAATATTTAGATTTTATTAAGAAAACTGTGGTTGGATAAGAGGTGTCACACAACTGCAAATTACTGCTTAATTTCGCCTCCTCTTTAACCTTTAGCAGTCTGTAAAGACCTCTGCTGCAGTTCTCCCTAAATTAGTTTTACAGTCAATTGTACAACAGCTTGTTCCTCATGTTTCCAGCACAGGGGACAGTGACTGTGGCAACCTCTACAAATGGTGACATCATATCCTCTATATACTGAGCATAAGCCCAGGTGTGTCTTATTTTACTGACAACTTCTTTCTTTAGAGACAGAACACAAGTGGCTATTATAAGCTACTTTTCTAAAGGCAAAGCCAAGTGTAAGTCAGTGTAACAACATCAATAACATGGTTTGCTTGTTGCTTTTGGTTTAAAACAATAGCTTTGAAGATGAAAATCTTGCAGTCCACAGGAAAGCCAGTGAGGTTCAGTTATGTTTCACCACAAACTACAGTGCTCTATTTGCCTTATTTAAAGAATAATTTGGAGAATTCTAGGCTTACCCCTGTATATAGAAAGAGATCAAACAGGACAAAAAGGATATAAGAAAAGCCTTGGTGAAACAGTTACACCCATGGTTTTCCTGTTTTGACATGTCAAAATGTCTGCTGTGAAAAACGTCTATTGTCACAGTGTATCAGAACAAAGTTCTATGAAAGTTACTGCCAATTAGCCATACCATTATATAAATGATATTAAAACATAAGTAGGGCATTGCTTATTAACACAAATACTGGAGTGATATTCTCCAAGTCAGTATGTATCATCTATATTTTCATGAATTATGGAAAAGCAACACATGAATATTTATTCAGAATTCAAAAATATGTTACTAGGGCTTCCTTATTATTTGAAACATTATCAGAATTGCAATATGGCCAACTACAATATCCAAATTACACGAGCTGCTTTGTTTTTTGATAAAAGGTAAAATGTGTCACAACATAGCTTTATAAATGAAGCACTGTGGTGCTACAGAGATGCCCTGGACTACAAATCATATTCCAGATGTAAGGGAACATGCCTGTTTGGTAGAGACCCCACTTCATCATTATTATATGTATGTTTCTACTCAGGGAAAATGAAATGCAAGAATTACCATTCCAACTAAAATTGCAACTATAGCAATTGCAATAAATAACCGCAATATGATTTAAATGTTACATCTAGAATTCTACAACATTATATACAGTTTACAGGTCTTGTAATTTAAATTGCATAGTCGCAAATTTATTTTCTGAATGTTTTGTTCACCTTCAAATAAAAGCTCTGTAAATGTTTAAAATGACACATCACAGGAGTTTGAGATTATGACATATAGATTGTGCTGTGCAATCAAGGTTACAATAACTTAATGTGTATTTTGCAATTGTATATTTACCATATTTAAAACATTACCATTGCATGTTGTGTGTACAGTATTATAGAAAACACTTACCAAACCTGACTTCCAATTACATTCCAATGCTCTGTTACCCCTGGTGGCCTCTGATGAGTTTGCTCCATGCATAACAAATTCAACATTAATACATTAATAATATAATTATGGAGACATCGACAATTTGACACTCTTTATTTATCTGTTAATAATCACTTTTTACAAAATTCACATGGGTGTCATCTTTCTGGCTCTGAATGTAGCCTCTCTTCCAGTCAGTCCATTTACTTCACACAGCTTACTTCGGCAAAATACAAGCAGCTACTAAAAGCCACTTTTTCAAGCCTGGGCCATATGCAGGTCACTGTAACATAATCAGAAACACTGTTTACTTGCTGCTGTTTTAAATAATAGCTTTGTTGATGAAGGCAAAGTCCCACTAATCCCACAGGGAAGCCATCAGTTATGCACTTTAATTATATTTTAAGAAACCGCCTCATTTGACCTCTGAGGAATATTTAGAGTTTAAGATCATCTCCAAATACAATACGTGATGTCATCTGATTTAAGTATAGTCAAATCCAAAATGCTAAATGGCTAAAGTTTTTAAAATTATGGTAAAAAAAAACACCGAGATTGTTTATAATAAAATATATTGCATTTGGCCTAAAAAGAGGCATTTTTCCATTATAGCCCGAGATCATTTCGATTTCTGTTTTTGTGCCATTGGGATGAAATGTTGACTGATAACATATGTAAACACTCTATTCTCTGCCACATACCACACATACAGCATTCCTACATGCACACATTTCAACCTAAGTTAAATTAAAAACCTTTCTGGCATTGTCAAGCAAACAAGCAACTGTTTCTGGTTCACATGGCAACATTCCCACACACAGACGTACAGATTAAGCTGCCTGTGAAATTACACAACAGAACATAACCTCTGTCACCGTGACTCCACAACAACAGGAAGTACTTCGTAGGGAATGTAGCTGGATGATGATAGGGCAAAGCAACAGAGAGAAACAAGGCAAGTGACAGGGCAGGATGTGAATAGTCCACAAAGACTGGGCAGAAGCAGACAAACGGCAACAAATTGGGCTTGTGAAGGCCAATGGTTTCCCCTGTGCAAACACTCCTCATTAAATAAATCCTCCTGGTTAATATGTAGATGTTAAAGATAACAGAATGATGGAAACAGCAACCTGCCCAAACATCTGTCTACCACTGAGTTAACTTTGAACCAGAAACGCGTCGTCTCACAGCTCGAGTGGAAAACCGGATCAGGCTCAAATGGCGTCTTCAGGCGAGGGTGTGTGCTCCTCTGGCGACTGGCTGTGTGGTGGGGAGGGGACGGACTGCTGAGGAGGGAGGGGACCCATGGAAGGATGTGGGTGGCCGTCAGGCAGAGGAGGCCGCACTGGGGGGCCGTAGTGAGGATGAGGAGCAGGAGGAAGAGGAGGTCCACCAGGAGGGTAACGAGGAGGGAACATCATGGCTGGAGGTGGAGGGGCCCACACTGAGGAAAGAGGAAATGGAAAGAGCGTTAGGTTAACTCTGATAACATTTATAGAAAAATAGAGCTGTGAAGATAGCTGTGGCTGCTTACTAGGCATCATGGGAGGGCCCCCAGGCCCCCTGGGAGGGTAGAAATCAGGAGGTGGTGGTCCAAAGGGGGCTCTGCGAGGAAAGGGACCATCCATGGGGCCCATCGGGGGTCCAGGAGGGGGTGGGCCCCCCATCCTCAGATCAGATTCAGGGGGAGTCCTTCGTTCACCAGGACCAGACTGGTTACACAGATACAGTAATGTTACAGATATGTTACGGATCTAAGATCCCAACACACATGCTACTCACACAAAATCCCTCAAAAACACACATAAATACATCTCTTACCTCTCTGTGCTCAAGTTCACCAGGCCCATGGCTGTTTTCTCTGTATGAGCCATCTGCATTAAAATACACAAATAAAGGAAATTTCATTCGTTTGTTTTTTCTTTTGAGTTTGCATCCCAACACATCTAAACATTTACAAAAGTTTGCATTCTTCTTATCAGTTTCAATATGTGAACATTTACCTATCTACAGTCCAAAAGAGTTAACGACAGCAGGACAATATAGATGAGAACATAACAAGAAGCAGCTATACAGATCACAGCGACTCACCTGCCAAGTCTGCAGGGTGAGGGGGTCCCGGTGGGAGACCCCGAGGATGGAGAGGCCCGGGTGGGAGAGAGCCAGGAGGAGGCAAAATGCCCAGAGCACCTGGAGGAGGTGGAGGTCTCCTGTACATTGGACCTCCTGGTTCATGGAACATGTAGCCTGAGAGAAAGACACACAGTGAGAGAGAAAGACAACACTCAGATATGTGAAGATTTATCAAAATAAGTCAAACAAAGCTCTAATCTGTTGTGTCACGTTGATATTATTGGAGGGTGCTCCATTTCCAAGTAATTAGAGAATGACATTGTGAATACTTAAATTTAGTAAGTTAAGTGTTTGAATGAGTTTGGTCATTTGACACTCTAAAAAATAAGAAATATGAGGAAAATTGAATTTTGAATTTTACCTTTGAGCGTGAACATAACGGTATATTGTATAAAATGTGTTTTCAGTTAGATAATTCCTCCCTCATGTGATACATGATCGAATATAAACACTTCTATCACAGAGCTTCACAGACAACTGTAGTTTCAATTGTCAAAACTCAATATGCATTTACACAATAAACGTGCACTGTAAACATGCATTTGGGATGCACATGCACATCATATGACTGACTGTTGACTTGCCAAACACAAGTGCCACTAATAACCTCAATGATGGCTGCATTCCATTTTGATTAATGCATATGCTACACCTGTGCATTGACTGCTATACATCAATATCTCTGCTGTGAAAATGCCTTTTGACTTCCTGAGAAGTTTGCAGACAGAATACCATGATGCCTTCAGAACATACATGAAATAACAGGCCTGAACAAAATCACTATATATATGGTGCCACACAGTCAGGTGGAGTTTTCACACATGTATAATGATGAGCATGATGAATGGTTGATGACACAGCAGAAACCCAGCAGCGCCACATGCAAATATCTCCCCACGAGCCTCGATAAAAATAAATGGTCCTTGCTGCAGTCTGATTCTCACTTTGATTTTCAAAAGCAGAAATAAGCAATAACACAACTGGTTACATCTTTGCAATCACCAGTCACTACAAGTTTTGACAGCACAGTACTTTTTTTCTTATTTAGGCCACCATTAGTGGACTACAATGTTTTTTTCCCCCGACACTGGACCACAGTAAAATAAAGACATAAAATATCATACACAGCATCACAGCTCATGTAAACAATTGATCAAATTTAAACATAATAAACAGGAAGAGCTGGTGAAATCATCTTGAAGGAGTTTAAATTCTTGAGCACTTACCTGCTTAGTTTTTGGGCAAACTAAGGAAACTCACTCATGTTTGTTAAATATGATCTAAATCGTAATCCTTGATATGTTCAGAGGCAGGTCAGTGCTCGTCAGGTTGTGTGGGCATCACCTGGCCTTTCTAATATTACAGGTAGACCCATCAGACCTTACTGATTCACTCTATGTCTTTCTCTTTGTCTCTCTCACACACACACCTGGAGGTCCTAGGGGCCCTGGGGGCCCAGGGGGTCCTGGTGGGGGCCCCCTGCGATCTCTCTCCCATGTAGGAGAGACTGAGCCACTGTCGGAATGAGGACCTCCACTCCGCTCCATCTCCCCTTGGCCACCTGGGGGCTCCACTGGACAGCGAGACACTGTGAAAGAAAGGACCGGAGGAAAGATACAGTACGAAGGAAAAGAGGGAGGAAAGGAGAGATAATTGAAGATGTTGGATGAGCATGACAGAAAGACAGAGAGAGGGAAAGAGGGAAGGGAGGAAGAAGATCCAATCGGGCGCAGACAAAATATCACACAATTAGGGCAGAATAAGTGTGATTGGAAGACAGAGACAAAGAGAAAGTGTCATGTAAATCAGAATGAACTGATGAGATTTAAGACATGTCATCATGTTGTACTATTTTCCCATGAAATCTGCAGAGTGCTAACATCATGCCAGCATTCAGAACATGCAAATGAACATGTTTAAGCATCTACAGTTGTTCATGCTACAGCCAGCTGGTCATCCCAACATGCTGCAAGTGTTTATTGCAATGACTTTGTGGGACTGGATTGGCAAATGTACTACATGTAAAATTGATAAATGTTTTGTAATTTCAACCAGCAAAACTTAATGATACAGATAATGGCTTACACATAATAACAGAGAGCACAGTTGAACTTAAAAGGATACTTCACCACCCAAATTATCTTTGTATATCAACTACTCATCCTATTTTACGTTGACTTTGTGAAGTTAATGATATTTCTCGCAAAGTCACACAATAACACAATAAACTAACTGATCAAGGCAGTGGTAGACCAACGGCTCCAGTGTTCAGCAAGGTAAAATGACTGTATTTGTTAATGGGGTCTGGCCTTAAAGAGAGAGTAGACAAAGTTTCACTTGAAGTTCAGTTTCATATAGTACGGCTTTAGCGAAAAATTGCATGTGTTTGGGGTGTACGGAGCATACGACCACAAAAATGACACTTGGATTATACTGCACCAGTTGTGTGAGAGTTTGTAAACAGATGTTTTCACATAGTTTTTCTGTTGTGAACCCCCCTGACATCTATTTATCAAGAATTCTCTCCATTTATGGATTCCATGTTCACCTGAGGCATGCGAGGAAAACAATTTTTTTTCACTAATTCAATGTAACACAGGGTGATGGATATACAAATGGTCATTTGGGGTGAAGTATTGGTGAAGTATTCCTTTAAGATAACTCAACTTGCAACTAAAACACCAGAAGATACTAGGAGAAATTCCTGAAAGTATATGAATGAAAATTAGGACTATTATATTTATGTTTGTAGTGGTTGTGTTTTTGTGCATCATTCTAGGAGGTCTTATCTGGTGTTATGTACCCTAACCTGGATACTGTCTCTGTATGTGTGGATTGTGGCTTTCTATGTGTGTATACCTCTAGGAGACAGTCTAGCAGGTGGTCCATCCATTAATGTAGGAGGAGACAGAAAAGCTCTGGTTTCAGATGCAGGTCGACCCAGAGGAGACGGGCCGTATGGTGACCTATCAGCTGGAGGTGAAGGGTAGTTTGGTGAGTGCAAAGTCAAGGAAATCTGTGGCCTACTGCTTCCGGGTACAGTAGCCACAGAGTATGATGTAAGGTCAATAATGCATGTTTTGTTTAATAAGTGTGTGCTAACCTCTGAAAGGAAGTGGTCTAGCCAGGCTGTTCAGGGCGTAGGGATCTTTGTCGAGGGCGTCTAGTTTAAACTGTGTGTCTGTTAGCCTGAAAACAAACACACCTAATGTCAACATATGACAAACATTTTCTGGACCTGATATGTAATGTACAATATATGGTTTATAAAATGAACAAATGAAAACATCTCAAATATTTCTATGGAATTCATAATATTTTCTAAAATTCCACCACAGTTGGTTTCATGATCCATAATCATGAACACGTTGTAAAGAGGCAATTATTAGTACACGTTAACCTTTTATTAATTGAAGTTTAGCTACTGTATGCTTACTTCTGTCTGAGCAGAGCGTTCTCTCTCCTGCTGTCTGATAGCTCTCTGTCAGCTGCTCGGGCTGCCAGCTGAAAAATCAAGCCAAGATCAGTAACATAACATGACCTGTGCATAGATATAAATTCAGTCAAGATCAATGTACAACATTAAGTAAACTGAATCCAGCGCTCATACATTATAGACTAAAGCCCTAATTACACAGGTCTAGTATTACCTGGAGACCTTTAGTAGGAATGAAACAATG
>JAPZEB010000007.1:27728825-27751667 GCA_029783705.1 Chaetodon striatus
ATTATAAAAAACACAATAAGTTTATTGGGGTGAATTTCCATTATAAGGATAATCACAAATTTGTATCAAGCACCACCCAAAGAGGCTGCTGGGCAACCAACAATAAAGAACCTTTGCAAATTTCATATTGAAAGATATGAAGCCAATTTCAAATAGTTGAAAAGCCTGGCTTTTTAAAATTGATTGTTTTTCACTAGAAAGGGTGTTCACTTATAGAAGATGTGTGTCCTAAGAATAATTGTTCTTTACAAAATGTTAGGTAATATGACACCAGTCTGGTTAAGTGCCATTTTAAGAGTTTTCACTATATTTTGATAATCAGGATGCCATCATGAATCGCAATTATTTTGGCTAGGATAATTGTGATATGAAATATTCATATAACACCATGTCAAAACTCGGCTCATCTGTAATGACTGCAGAGGTCATCTATTATTTGTAATTTGTCAAGTAAAATTTGCACCACAATTTACCTACCATATTGGGTTTTTGTTTGTTTGTTTTTGCACGGTTCTTTGTTTTCTCTGCTCCTTTTTTTCTACCTCTTTCGCAGTCAAGTAATGTGGAGGCTGTGTATGCAATTCTAAATGAAAGTTTTGACAGCATTTTGGGTGCTAATTCAGGAGGCTCATCTTGCTATACAGCAGAGATGTGGATGTTACATAAAGCTTTGACATCATATCCAGGGGATAATGTCAGTAAGTCTGAGTAAAATACAGACTTTCCTTATCTTGTGCAAATGCCCAGAGCAAAACACAGATGTAGGGGAATCATTTCTAATCATTATCATGAGGTCCCCTCGTAAAACTAGTCCTACGCAAATAGGGCTTAAGAAACCCCTGATCGAGTACCAGACCTAACTAGAGTAGATGTGTGTTGCAGTGAAAGACGGGAAATGTAGAAACAAACCATCACAGCCACACCAACATCAACTGACATCTTTTTGGTTGTAAATTAAAAAAATAGAAGAAGCAGAAGAATCTCGTATTTTTTTCACTCCCATGTTTTTGAGGTGTTCTACTAACCCAGTTATTGTGAGCCTTCTTCTCATGTGCCGATATTTGAGTCTGGTAAGACTGTTTGCTTTTCTCCAGCTCTTCCTCCATCTCTTCTGCTCGTTGTCTGAGGAAAAATGACATACAGGTGAGACTCTTCAGCTGTTTTTGTGCATGGAAGGCTCACAAATGTCCCATGCATACTGTTCATTGTCAATGTATTTGGTAATACTTTGAGGAAGCACTTACCTATAGTTGCTGAGTTCTTCCATGGCCAACGCAATGTTTTTGTCTGCCTTGTTTAACTTCTCTTCTTTCTGCATGCGCTCCTTCTCCTCTACTGTGAGCAGCCTGCAAACACACACACTCATGAAGATCCTAGACAACTACTACAGTTGCTTCTGAGCATTTATTTGTATGTCTATACCTGTGCAGCTTGAGCTCGTTCTCCTGGTACATTTCTGTCATAATCTGGAGTTTCTGCTGTAATCTTTGGACCTGAACACAGGAAGAAGAGAAATTAAATCTAGCAACTGAATATGGATTTTTGGATGTGGATATTTAATAAATTATTACACTAATATACAGTTGAGGTCAGCTACCTGATCGGTGTACTGCTCAGTGTCTGACTGCAGAAATAATTTTTCATTATTCATCTCCTTAATGCTCACTAGAGGGAAAAATAAAAACAAACACAAAGATGTTTATATGTTGCACATATTCATTACATTATCATGTAAACACAGGTTTTGTCAAACTTGTTTGTTCTGTATCAGATATCTTATATATATATATATCAACCTGCGTAAAACAGAGTAAAGTTGACTCACCTTGCAGGTCTTCTTTAGCTTTGACTTCATCATTCAGTTTTGCAAATATTCTGTCCTTGTCTTCATCTACTGATTTGAGGTCTGCATTTAGCTAGACACAAACACAAAACCAACATTAGTAGGAAATGAGTAAAGTGTACAGATGTGTTTCATATGAATGAGTGGTTTTTAGCTCTCCAGAGAGTTTCCAAACACTTCGGTGTTATTAACACTGTGTCCCTGTCTTGATTTTAATACCTTAGCAGCATAGATAAGTTTCTGGACTTTCTGGAGATGGCCTTGTGTGTCCACAATATCTCCTCGTCCATTCTCTTCTCCTCTCCCTGCTGTGCCATTGGACGCCTCCTTCTCTCCTCCTTCCTCACCCTCCTCTTCCTCCAAGTCTGAATCCCAAGCTTTCATCCTCAGCAGCCGATCTGTCAACGACTGGAAGCATACACATATTTGGTGTCAAACTTATTTCTAACCACACAAAGTAATATAACAGAATGTATTATTTGCAGTCTTCTTCTGTAGTAGCTCTTGAGATATTTCCACCATTTTAAACCCAGTTTTTACATGAAAGTTAAAGGTATATTATACAGAAACTAGCAACAATATACTGTGAGCAATGCTAGAACCAACCATACCATTATGCGCTCATCCTTGTTGGCTACATCCTGCAACATCCCACTGTGGGCGGCCTCACACCTGCTCATCTCTGCTTCCAACTCACTCACTCTTTCTGCCCATCCCTCCACCTGCTGCCTCAACTGCAGAGACAAAGAGAAGGAACACAGGGAATAGAGACAAAGAGGGGAGGACAAAGATATGAATTATGCCAAGAACAGATCAGATTTCAGCAGTGCTGTGTCCATGGGTTGTAAAGAATTCACAGAAAAAACGTGATTGGATAGACTAAATGGAACAGAATGACTAAGCAGTACTTTAAAGCTTTTAATTCAATTCATGCAAAAGCAAAACCACTTCACTTGCTAAGCTGCTACAGTGCACAGTAATTGTAAGTGTCTGTGCGTATGTGTACAGCATCCTACCTGAGCGTTGCTTTCCTGCAGCAGTGTGTTCTCCTCTCCAGCTGTTTCCAGATTCCTCTGCAGTCTGTCACTGTTCATATTGTACACTTTCAGAGTGGTTTGTGCCTAGAGACAAACAGGCAAAAATAATGTAATAAGAAACAAGCAGCAAACAGAAGAGGACAGGAACGTAAAAATACAGAGAGGTTAGGTAATGGTACCTGTTCTTCTTGTGACTGGAGGTCTTTGATTTCATCTTCAAACGTTTTCATACTCTCTTCAAGCACTGTTATCTGAGAGGATCATCGAAAAACATAATCCACTCTGTCAATTTCACAGTAATGCAATGGATTCCCATTGCTATTCAGATGTGATTCTTTAATAAAAATTATAGATGTTATCATTGGTATTGTTGATAGTAGTGATATTGCTCCTACTCTCTTCTCTTGCTCCATCCTGTGCTCTCTCTGCTGTTCCAGTTGATCCTTCAGTTGTTCAAGATCCCTCTCCAGCTCCTTTTTAGCATGTCCCAGCTGTCTGGCTTTGTTCTGGAGGAGCAAGAAAAAACAAGATGTAATCAGAAAAGTCCTTCAAGTTGGAGCAAAGGAGTGGGAGCGCATTAAGAGTCAGCTCACAATGTCAAAATGTGATTAATCATTATCCCAAATTTGGTAAGGCAGTTACATTTTTTGTAAAGCGGCTGTATTCATTATTTTTATAAGAACAATACATCAAATGATGATGCGAAAGTGGTCGTTCATAGTGATGAACCTACAGATAATTATCACCTGAATCTAAAGCCCCCTTTTGGCTTTATAGTGGGTTTTAACCCATTATCCAGCTGTTCTATCTACAACTTTACTGTTTATTTCACTCTCGCTGCTTTCATAGTGTTGTTTTTAATCACAGCAGGCAGCTGTTTCCAACAAAAAACTAAAAAAAAAACCATTGTACACTACCTGCTAAGCACCATACAGCAGACAGACACAGTTAGAGACAAGCTGGTGAACACAGTGGAGCATTTAGCAGCTGAAGATGCAGATATTTCCCACAGGAGTTGGTAGAAGTTAAAAACACACCATTGTAATAGCCAGGTGGCCACAAACACAACTCCAAATAAATGATAATGTTGCTCACAAACTAATGGATATGTAAATAAGCCACTGTTTGATAACAAGTTCATGATATTAACTTGAAAGACAGCTTCAATGTTGTGCTCACAACTGGTATCCACTGCCCCCAAGTGGCTGAAAAAAATCACTCATTACAAGTTTAACTGTAAGGTATACTATGCAGGAGCTGTTGGTTACTGTTTGTAAACATTATCACCAGTAAAAAAGAAGCAGACCCCAGATTCACTTGCATTCACAATTTTTTGGCCCCATGTCTGTGATTTTCATAGATTGTGTGCTGCTTACAGTCTGGTCCCTGGTTACTAACGTTTTATAAAGTCCTGACCTAACCTGTGTTTTTTAGAAAAATCCTGCCAAGTATATATTTAAATAAAATCATCCGGCTAATTGGGAAAAATGTGCACACAATGAAATACATCAAGAAATCTCCGTTGTTTTGTTTGGTTAATAATTTTAAACATACCATAGACTGAAAACAAATGTAACAGACTGAAGTCACATATGATAAACAACAATAAACTTTCAGCAAAACACTATAAAGAAGTTTAGCAGAATGGTTTTGGTTTCTAGGTTGTTTGACTTTACTTAATCTCCCTTGAACTGTTTTTTTTTCTGTCTGACTTACCTCCAGATGTTCTGTCTTCTGAGTTTGGGCCAAGACGCCGCTGTCCTTTAGTGAGCTCTCCAGGTCATCATACTGTAAATGACACATAGTGAGGAAATACATTTCTGTAAAGTAAGGCAGATTCTGGCCGACCATGATAAAAATGCATTTCATCAGAATTTGAGCTTATGTTCCCCATTTTCTGCAATGATTTTGCAGTGGGAGAGTTTCTGCTTTTTGATTACGCCTCAGACACTACACATATGCCACCAGTCGGCAGTGGCAACACTAACCTCTTGCTGACATTTGCTGAGAGTCTCAAGGACTTTACATTTCTCATCCAGTAGCTGTGCAACCTGCCCAGCCATCCACCGCTCTCTACCTGAAAACAGGAAATACAAGGCTTATTCAAAGTACTTTTCAATTGTTTCTACCAAAAAAGAGATTAAATTGAAACCAATTTGTGATGTATTAGTTTTATTTCTGTCTAGTCATAAAAATGTGACATTAAGGAATAAGTAGTGTGAACTTACTTCGATACATTCTGCTTTTTACCTGTGGGGAAATAAGAAGAAAACAACAATTAACAAGTGGTCATTGAAGGAGTGATGCTGATATCGAATATGACTCTGAACCACTAGTGGCATACCATCAGCCACCGTTCTATCCCATTGCTACTACATTAAAGGGATCCAATCAGTTGATAAATTAGCCATTTGTCAAAGGAACAAATGTGGTCTCTTTGTGTCTATGTCTTACTAAAAGTATGTTGGTGGATGTTGGTGCGTACTTTATATACATGGCTGTGTACTCACAGAACTATAACATCTACAGGTGAACAACAGCATTGTCACCATCCCAACCAGACTGGAGATAATGACTGGTTCCCATGGCACCCCGTACAGGTCTGGCCCTGGTCTGATGTCATCAGGCAGTGACGATACAACCTGAATAAAGAGGAGAGGTCTTTCAGGAGTTGTTTTTGGTGAACAACTTTAAAAAAGAAGTGAGATCCTTGTAAGTCTGGGAACAACATTTGGTTCACTCTATACAACTGAGTGGATTTTACACAGTAGAATACTGATTGTGAACATAAGAATTGGCTTCTTAATGCTGCGAGACTGCCCTGCAAACTGCATATAATATATTGTGGTCAATATTAGTCAGTCAGAAACCCACAAAACAGCTGATGCTTCAGAAGGCAGGTTTATGCCTAAAGGCATCTCTTAAGTAGTTTTAATTCTTTTACAATTGATCATTTAATATACAGCACAAATGTGTGTCAGCTGGTATTTCAAGTAGTTATCACTGACTACCCAGCCCTAATACTTTATTAGATAGTTGTTCAAGAAACTAAGTACAGTTAGATAATAACTTATAGAAAGCAGTGGCATAGTACTCTACTAGGATTAAATGTGGAAAAAAACAAACAAACACATGACGTATTTAAGATTAAAGATTATAAATAGCAGGAAAACACAACAACACCTGGTCAGACATACTGACGTTCCTATCAATTAGCTAGCTAACTATTACTAGCTAACTCTGGGAAGAATTACAAACATCTGAGGAAGCGACTTGAAATCTCACTGTAGTCTTGACAGCTGGTTAACAGCACTGGCACAACACACATCTAGTCAAACATGAGCTGTCCAAAATTAAAAGATGTACTCAGCAATTATAATGAGCAGTTCCCTACTGCTTGACAATCCGGTAACGCTACGTTGTGTCAGCTGCGGCTAGTTAGGAAATGCTAACGAAACCTGCCACATAACGTACATCCTTCACTTTCTCCACGGCGATACTGTAGTACGCCTCTGCCGTCGCCTGAAAGTCGACCGCTTTGCTGGCCAACTGGTCGCTCGCCGTATGTTCCGCCATTTCCCAACTATTTCATCTGGTAATTAAATTAAGGATATCTGTCATTTAAAACTGACATTAGGAACAGAAACTGAAGCCATCGACCGGGCTAGCGGCGATTTCACATCCTATTCACAACACTGACGCTTGAGAGTGGACCACGTCAAATTGCACGTCATAGGGGTGGAGGGTGCTGGATTCTCTCTCTATACTTCTCGTAAAGATTCCACTAGGCAAGTTTTGCTTCAGAAGATGATGATAATATGTGTCAAACATATCTTAAAAGTTGAGGATTAAATATACATTGATTTTGGCACTCACGGGCTCAAGTAGATATAATTACACCCCCGCCAGTGTAAATGGTTCAACCGCAACGTCACCAATTGTAAAATGCCACACTGGCACATCGGAGCACTTTTAAAGTGACACCAAATGAAACAGGTGTCACAAAGCGAAATGGAGAATTCTCAGAGTTGTCCTTGACAGTCTCCCAAATAACTAATGTACTGATTTTAAACTTAACATATAATGGTTTCACACAAAAAGCCATCTTTTTCATGCAGCTTATGTCCATGTCTCACCTGTGTTGATTTACGACGGCGGAGTAATAACAAGCTGGTCTAAGTAGGACATACCTAGGTGAAGACTTGACCCGGTCACCAAATGTTTGAAAAGGTAGCCTACTCACCGACCTAGTGTCGTTTTCGTCCATTTGAAACTAGAGAAGCTCGTCCTTTTAAAACATTTGAAACAGTTTGCCCTTAGAGCAGACTGGCTGCCAGCTGGCTTAATGTGTGTAATAGACCCAGCAGCACTAAGGAATGTGAGTGGTGATGACGGGGCCAAGCCAGCTTGACAGCTGAGATGCAGGCAAAGCTAAATGTCCAGAGGAAGAGCCAGATCAACATGTCACAGGCTCAGTGCCTTAAAGAACCAGATCCACAGTATGTATACACTTAAACAGCAGCTGTATGGACGTCAGAAGGTTTGCCAGAGGGTCATTCGGTCAGTTGTGCATCCAGAGGGACCTAAAGAAAGCCTCCAAATTCATTAAAACTAGCCATGCCTGTAAACTTTGAATTACTTGTCAAAACATGTTAAAACTGAATGGTGTCAGGAAAAAAATATATGTCAAAAAGTGGATCCTGCTTTGACATTAGTCATAATATCTACTAAATAATGCCATAAGGGGAAAACACAGCCAATTCATGTCTAATTTAATGAACTGTTTTTTTTCATTTGACTGTTTTTGCTAAGTAAAAGTGATTATTTTAAATCTGTTAGGATTTTAATCATTGATACATATATTCACAGCACTATTTGTACAATGATCAAACATCCCTCTCAAACACAACAGGGTTACCTCAGTAAGATGTATTTGATGGTGTTAGGAATGAACCTGAAAGATGATGCGGATTAAAAAGTGTTGTAGCCATGTACAACCCAATGCCAAAAAAGTTGGGACGATGTGTAACATGTAAATAAAGACATTATTATGCATTGATTGGTAAATACTTTTGGACCTATATTAAATAGAATACAGTACAAAGACAACATATTTGATGTTCAAACTGATAAACTTTATTGTTTTTGGTAAATAAAGACTCATTCTGAATTTGATGCATTCAACATGTTCCAAAAAAGTTGGGACAGGTGTATGTTAACCACTGTCTGACATCACCTGTTCTCTTAACAACACTTACTACATGTTTGAGAACTGAGGACATGAATTGTGGATTTTTTTTTTAATGACATTTCTTCCCATTTTTGCCCATTTCTCAACTGTCTGCAGTCTCTATTGACATATTTTGCACTTCATAATGGGCCACACATTTTTAGTGGGAGACAGGTCTGGATTATAGGCAGGCTGTCTATTACCTGCACTTTTTTTTTACTGCGAAGCCATGCTAATGTAAAACATTCAGAATGTGGCTTGACATTGTCTTGCTGGAATGAGCAGGGACATCCCTGAAAAGATGTCGTTTGGATGGCAGCATATGTTGCTCCAAAACCTGTATGTACCTTTTAGCAGTCATTGTGCCCTCACAGATGCGCAAATTACCCATAATACCATAGGCACTAACACATCTCCATACCATCGCAAATGCTGTCTTTGAACCTTGAACTGGTGACAATCTGGATGGTCCTTTCTCTCTTTAGCCTGGAGGACACAATGTTTGTGCCTTCCAAAAACAATTTGAAATGTGGACTCATCAGACCACTGCACACTTTTCCACAATGAGATGAGACGAAATGATGAGTCCATCTCAGATGACCTTGGACCCAGAGAAGTCAGCAACATTTCTGGATATTGTTGATATATGGCTTTCACTCTGCCAGGTAGAGTTTTAACTTGCATTTGTAGATGCAGTGCGCTGCATGCTGTGTTTATTGCTATTGATAATGGTTTTCCAAAGTGTCCATGTAGTAATATCGTTTATACTATCATGTTGGTTTTTAATGCGGTGCAGCCTAAGGGGTTAACAACCACAGGCAAATAATGGTGATTTTCAGCCTTGCCCCTTACGTGCAGAGATTTCTCCAGATTCTCTTCATCTTTTGATGATATTATGGATTGTTGATGGTGAACTCACAAAACCTCTTGTAATTTTACATTGACTAACTTTTCTCTCAAACTCCACAACTCTCCCAGTATTTTGTTGAAACTTTTTTGGAACATGTTGCAGGCATCACATTCAGAGTTGAGTGTTTATTTACAAAAAACAATAAAGGTTATCACTTTCAGCATTTAAATTCTTGACTTTGTACTGTATTCAATTGAATATAAGTTGAAAAGGATTCGTAAATCATTGCATCTCTTTTGCACTGCTGTTTTTATTTAGATTTTACAGTGTCTCTCAACTTTGTTGGAATCAAGGTTGTAGCTGATTGTCATATGACAAACACATTGAACTTTTGGCTTTGATAATTTAACCTACAACTCTTACCTGTACTGTAAGCCATATGAGGAGCTCCCTCACTGTATGAACATGAGTGATAGAGTCTTCAGCAATCAGAAGAACAAAGTCCAGAATTCGCTTCATTACCCCTGGAGTTAGAGCAGACATAGTAGAATTTAAAATTTTAGCTTTCCACCTTTATCACAATTATACAGAATTCAAGCCAAAGCTTTAATCTTTAACATATTATTGTAAGCTTATTTCTGCAAAAAAAAAAAAAAAAAAAGTAAATAGTGTTTTGGCCATGGCATTATGTTCCAGGCATGAGGATGCAGCAGGTCAAGTAGCGTTCCAGCTCATATGTTATCTCTTAGTTTCTTTGAATCATTGTAAAATCCTTTTTGATTAAGGGATGCTTGAGTCATCCATACCTTCCAGTCCACTTTTCTCATTTCCTGTGCCTCCACTTAGTTCTCCATCTTTCTCTTTGTCCATCCCCATCCATTCATCTCTTGGAGCATTGTTGTCTTCCTCAATGGCCATTTCCTTATCCTTGCTGTGAGTCGAACAGGATCCACCAACACAGCTGGCCTCAGCTGTATTCAATAGGGAAACACATGCACTCTGATCAATGCCAATCAAAAACACATACCAAATAAATAATATCGAATTAACTTAAAGTGTCACTGATATCAGTCATTATCTTTGAAACCTTGATGGTTTGTGTTATTGTTGTCTGATTCACCTGCGCTTAAAGTCTCTCTCACGTTTGCCAACAGCATTTCTAGCTTCTGAAGTGCGATGAGCGTTCTGGTCTTTTCTTTATCCTCCTGTGGAGCGTCTGAAAGCTTCATGCTAGGAGCAACCAGTGTCTCCCTGTGATAATGCAGAAGTCTTTCTATATCCAACAAGATTGATTCATCATTATCAGGGTCATCCGTCATGGATTCTGAGCTTCCTAAAATGAAATCCAAGAACTGCAGCTTGTGTCGCCCAAAGAGCTCCGTTAAAATTGTCGTCTCATCTGCACTCATGTAGGCGAGGAGGTTCTTGTAATTTTTGGTGTTGGGTTTTATTTGGAGGGGGCTTTCTGTAGGATGAGAATGGATTTGCGTTGGGGACAGAGATGATGTCTGGGTCTCTGTAGAGGGAGGAGAAGGCTGCAACTGTTGTTGTGACACTGTGATGGGAGATTCTGTGTGTGAATCCTGTATGTAAACCTGACTTGGATCTGTGGTTGAATCCGGTTCTTGTTCAGGAGTCAGAGAGGTCTGTGCATTGGATGTCTCACCTGTGTTAGAATCCAAACTTGGGGCAGATTCTGTGGATCCCTCTGTTTCAGCGACAGGTGATTGGCTGAAAAAACTGAAGGCATTTTTGAAAAGGCCAAATGCTCCTCCACCTCCAGTCTCTGCTGCCTCTTTATTGTGACCATCAGAAAGAACAGTTTGTTCAGATATCACAGGGTCACTGGACAAAACTGGAACATCTATTCCTCCTTTTGTCCTGAATTCAGAACCAACTGTATTTTGATCTTGGTTCATCATCTGCATATCGGCATGCTTCATGTTTATCTCTGTCTCTTCCCTGTCAGTGTCCTCCTCTGAGTCTGTCTCATGACCAGAGTAAATTTGCTCTGTTTTCCTGTCAGTGGAAATCCCATTGCTGCTAGTTTTGGTGTTCTCAGGCTCAGTTGTAGCCCCCTGATGGAGCCTATTGTCATCAGAAAGGTCAGTGTCATCTGCCTTGCTTGAATTCACTTGATCATCCTTTTTGCTCTCAGCTGTCTGGCCGACTGACACTTGATCGGGAAGGCTGTTTTGGCCACTCTCACCTGAATAAAGCAGATCATTTTCCTTCTTGTCATCATATCTTTTTTCCTCCTTTTCTTTCTCCCCCTGTATTCCATCCTCATCTCTCTCCATGCTTTCAGATAGTACCGTCTGACTCACTCCTGTCCCGTCTGCTAATATTTGATCATCATCAGCCATTAGATTTTGTTTTTCTGCTTCTATTCCCTCTTCATCTACTGAGCTCAACCTATTTGCAGAATCATTTCCATCTCTGTCCCTCACAAACACATCTTCACTAGCTTGAGGACAAAGCTCATCTGAACATTTAAGGCTCCTCTCTCCCTCTTTGCCCCTCCTCTCATCCTCCACATTCTCCATCTCCTGCTTTTCCTCATCTTTCACCTCTTCCACCCTCTCCTGTGTCTTTGTTTCTCCCCCTTTCTCACGTTCTTCCATCTGTGGATTTTCAGTCTGTCTCCTTTCAGTCTCTGTGGACAGTTCGGAGAACACAGACTCTGAGCTGTCCTCGTCTTGCGTGTCCTTCTCATCGCTGTCTGACTCTGGACTGTCAATGTCTTTCTGAGTATGAGTTAAAGAGTGGAGGGTGTTTTCCATCTCCACCTCTAAATGAGGCTGTACTTGTTTTTCTTCACCCTCTTTTTTCTCTTCATCCTTTACTCCTCCCACCTCCTTTAACTCCTCCCTGCTCTCCTTTTCTTTTAACTCTTCTATCTGCAGCTTTTCCTCCTCTGTTAACACCTCCACTTCCTTGTGCTTCTTCTCCTCTTCCTTTAACTCTTCCAGACTCTCCTCTTCTTTTATCTCATCCACTTCCTCCTGTTTCTTATTTTCTTCAAATTCCTCCAGCACCTCCTGATTTTCCTCCTTCATTAGCTCTTCCTCCTCCTCCTGCTTCTTTTCCTCCTTCATTTCCTCAATGTCATCAATTTTATCCTTTTCATTTAACTCCTCTCCCTCCCACTGAGTTCCCTCTCCCTTTAGCTCCTTCACCTCTTCCTGATTGTCCTCTTCTTTAATCTCCTCCACTTCCTCCTGTTCCTTATTTTCTTCCCACTCCTCCACTACCTCCTGATTCTCCTCCTTCTTTAGCTCTTCAATCTCCACTTGTGTCTTCTCCCCCTTTACTTCCTCCATCTCATCATTTTTACTCATTTCATCCAACTCCTCTCCCTCCTCCTGACTTTCCTCTTCCTTTAACTCCCTTAACTCCCTTTGGTTGTCCTCTTCTTTTATCTTGTCTGCTTCCTCCTGTTTCTCCTTTTCCCTCAACTCATGCACCACCTCATTCTCTAATTCCTCTACCCTCTCCTGTTCCTTTTTCTCCACCTCCTCCTGTTTCCTGTCTTCCTTTAACCCTTCAACCTCTTTCTGCTTTTCCCCCTCCACTTCCTGCTGTTTTTCCTGTGCATTTATTTCCTCCACGTCCTTTAACTCTTCCAGTTTCTCCTCTTCCTCTATCTGTTCTCTCTCCCCCTGCTTTTCCCCTTCCTTTGACTTCTCCACTTCCTCACTCTCAGTCTCTATTGTCTCTTTCTCAGTTTGAATCTGGATTTTGTCTTCATTGTCTTTCTCATTTTCTTTAAGAGTTTCCTTTAGCTCATGTTCATCACCATCACTTTGTGTGGCCCCTTGTTGCACTTGTGGAGATGAGTCCTGATCTGCATTGTTTTCCATCTGTGTTGGGCTCTCACTGGTGAAAAACATTCTCCCGTCCTCCTCTGAGGCATTTTCATTCATCATTTCAGAACCTCTATCAGTGTGGGATGATCCATACTCCTGAGAACTGCCCTCAACAGGGTGCAGCTCCGTCTCCTGTCCTAACTCACCTTGCTGTGTTTCTGTATCTGTATTACTATCAATCATAGCGAGTGATTCTGAGTTGTCAACATTGGTTTCTACACTGTGAGCAGGTAAACTATCATCTTCGCTATAAATTGGTTCATTTCTCTCCACAGCTGTACCTGTTGATAAGAAAGGCTGACTCTCTCCACCTCTGCTGACTTGACTTTGTTCTGCTGAGTCATCAGTCTGAGTCGTGGAAATTTCTCTGTGAAGAACATCTGTCTCTGCATTATTCCTTTCACCTTCATGACTACTCAAGACATTTTTTACAGACAAATCTGTAGATTCCTTTGTGGTACTGATCTGATTTGGGATCTCGGCAACTTCCTCGATCTCCTCCTCTGTTTTGTCCTCCCCAACATCACCTACAGATCCTCCCATGGAGTTTACAGCTAAATCCACAGAACTCACATCAGGCCCCAAATTGATGTCAGATTGTGTGAAAAAACCTTGATCAGTGTCACTTGCAGTTTTAGTTTCTTGTTCTCCTGGCTCTCTGTTCTTATCCTCACTCTCATTCTCTATTGATTTGAGCATCTCATAATCTTTACCTTCCATTTCTTCAGACTCTTCCCCTGTATCTGAAACACTATCCTCCTCTTCTTCCTCACTGTTGTTGAGCATTGAAGACATTCCATCTACAGCCTGGGGTGTTTTCTCTGACTTGGTCTGAGGGGTGATATCTTTTTGATCGATCTTGGATGCCGCATCCTCAGGGAGGACACTATCGTTGCTACTGTGGGAAGTACTTATATCATTGTTATCACTGTCAGCACTGACTTTGATCTCTGAAAGGATGTCTTGGTCTTTTGGTGTTTCTTCCACCCTCGATTCATTTGTGGTTATCTCCTCTGTCAGTGCAGGTTGTGATTGACTGTTATCCATATTCTCAGAGCTTGTTGGTTGTTCCAAGGTTATGTCCTCCTCTGTCTCCTTTAAACCACTTCCGCTACTCTCGTCAACTTCACTCTTGTCTTTCCCAAAGCCTAAAATGCCCCCAATCCCCATATCCAGCCAAGAACCAGGGGCTGGCTGTTCTTCTTCCCCAGCTTCTATTTCAGTTGTTGTCTCAAGCCCTGACTCCTGACTGGTCAGGCCAAACCCCAGCGTACTCGACAGTCCGTTTCCTAGCCAACCCAATGTCCCCATCTCTTTCTTCTCCTCTTCATGTAACTGGCTGCCCTCTAAATCCAGAGACATCCTCCTGCTCCTGAATGTCTCTGCTGGTTCTTCGTCATTTTCTCGTTCTTCATCTTGTTCTTTTTCCACCGAATCATCCATTTTTTTCTCTCCTCCAAAGCCAAGCCACCCAGTCATGGTTGAAGTAAACGAATCAGCACTCTCTCCATCTTGTTCTCTACTTTCCGCAGCATCAACAGGTGTACTGTCTCCTCCTAACCCCAGCCACCCTGTCACTGAAGAAGCGACAGAACCCTCGGCCTGCGCCTCTTTTCTCTCATCTTTTTTCTCGCCTTCAGCCAAATTGCCAGTTTCTTCCTCTTTAGCCAGACCTAACCATCCTGTCACTGAAGAACCGAGCCAGGAAGAGGGAGCAGACCCACCTTGTTCATTCGGAGCTGCAGGAGTCTCCTGTGCTTCCTCGTGAGTCCCGGCAGCAGCATCACCAGTATTTTTGTTTTCATCCTCTTCTGTCAATGTGGCCTCAGCTTCCTGTGTTGAAACTGGAGATTCTGTAGAAGGATCTTCAGATGTTGGAAGACTTTCAACATTTGTGTCATCAGTGTACAGAGTGGTTTGGGTGATTTCTGACTCCTGGTTTTGGATTTTCTGATCATTATCATCATCATCAACATCATCATCACTGTCCAGATGACTGGAGTCAATGGGGTAACCAAACTCATCCATACAGAAAAAATCTGATTCCTGAATGAAGAGAGGAAATGAAAAATAAGGCTTTATTTTGTACAGACTCACCCACTAATTCAAGGTTAAATACTTCACCAAACAGTGCACCAATTCACTGTTTATTCTATTTTGATTTAAATCACCCACTATAGTTATTATGAAACAGTATGCTTTGTTCAGATTCTTTAATCTGAAGAGCAACTGAAATCAAAGCCTATTTACCTGCGTCTCCACTACTTTCTCCACGTTAGCATAAACCTGCTCCTCTTGCACCGCATCCTTTGGAAAATAACCAAACTGTTTGTCGATCTGAAATCAAAAGGAAGCAGAGCAGCGATCACAGTTATGTAAAGCCCCAGCAGTGTGGAGGAAGAAATGAAAAAGGGAGCATACAATAATCCGGGAAAGAAGAAATAATGATGAAGCACATTTTTCAAATTTCTTTAAAGGTTTTCCTCTTTGTTTTAGAGTCCTTTTCAGAGTCAGTTATGATAAGATTTACAGCTAATGAAAGCTAATGAAGCTGATGCAAATGAAAAATTAATGATGTTCTTGACAGCTGCAGTCCCATCGGAGAGGAGGCTTGTATAAGAACTCTTAGAGCTCAAAGAGATATTTGAAAATGAGGCAACTCTTGATGCAGTGTGGATTTTGTATGACATTGGTTATATCTGTTTTAACTTTATATCAAATATCTGCATCTGATGTATATGAAAGCGAGCTCTGTTTGTACTTAGCTCAGTTTTTTTCTTATTTTAATTTCTGTTATTTTTAAATCATGACATCCTAATTTTCTAATCTGACAGTTTGATGTCAGTTTTTCTTGTACTCCATTACACTGACAATTTCACATTGTCAGAACAACTTACAGTCTGTGTTACCTACATCATATGTTTCTCCAGATACTTAATAATATTTTGTAATATAATATAATATTTTTCGTGTGTATTCAGGTGTATATTTATGATAAACAGTAAAGTACACAGTAAAATAAACAGGATTGCCTAAACCAAAGGTCACTCAAAGCAGTAGTGGATGAGCATTGGTCAAATTACCATGGTTTAAAATTCAGTGCAAGCAATGGTGTCACATGAGTCATACTTTAAGAAAATAATTTTCACCTTAATCAATAATTAAATGTTATGTCTCTGAAAAGCAGAGCAGTTTTTCTACAATGGATGTACATACATAAAGTGATTACTAAAATAAAAGACACACAAGTAGTGGTGAGGTTGGTTAAATACATTAATATGTAGATAAGTGTTTATCATTCTGTCTGTCATGGTACATAATTATATCATAATATCAAAGAACGGCAGTGCTCTGAGATGTTTGTGTTAATCAGATACAGTGTTAACATGACTCAGCCAATCAGTGCTGAGAACCTAAACTATCTGTATTATAATCAAGACTAATCTCTTTAACCTAAAATCTGAGATGAGGGACTGTTTCAATTAGGTAGTTGATTGATTATATTCCGCTTTAAAGAGAAAAGAAGGCAGTCAGATGGGCAAATAAATGGAGCTATCAAACTCACGCTGCCTGCC
The DNA here is from genome assembly GCA_029783705.1 of Chaetodon striatus. Classification (NCBI taxonomy): domain Eukaryota; kingdom Metazoa; phylum Chordata; class Actinopteri; order Chaetodontiformes; family Chaetodontidae; genus Chaetodon; species Chaetodon striatus. The sequence continues at coordinate 27,745,230 of JAPZEB010000007.1, forward strand.
CACAGGTCTTCCCTCTTTCCAGTTAGTTTGTGGTAAACAAAGATTGTGTCTCCTTGTCTAAAGCTCAGGAAACGGCAGTCCTTGCCCTGGTAGTCCCTGATGGCTTGCACTCTGCCCATCAAGCCTACAAACATACACGTAATAGCAAAGAGACACAGACACAAAGACAAAACTCAAGTGAGAATTGGATAGATGGATTAAATATATAACGACAACAGAAAAAAATATCCTCATGACCAGAGATTGAAATGTAGCTAACTGTATACAAACTAAATGTATATCATACACTGGAATTATATATTAATCGTAGTTAAGGACTTACTCTCACATGCGGAATCTCCACAGATCTTGTAGTCAGACAGTAATCCTAGATTTAAGTGGGGTAAAATCACAAAAACGATGCTTGTACCCCACAGGATTTTGTAAGCCTCTGAAACAGCCATTCTTGTTGTTTTAACAGGAGTGTATCAAGAGAAAATGCCCATAATAACTTCAAAATTCCTCCAGCCAGTTGTGCTGGCAAGTGGACATTGCCTCTAAGCTGCTGCTGTCATGAAGACTCAATAGCAAATGAGAGAGCTGAGATAAGATATGGGCCTAAGGCTAGTGTGAGGATAATTATTAACATCAAAGAGCTGCTTGCAATACGAAACATTATCTGGTCACTGGTCAAAGGTTTATATTTTTTAATACAAAAGGGGAAATCTAATAACTTAAATTCCACCATGAAATAACTAAACAAACATAACGACGCATAATTGTTTTGGCAAGTTAAAACGTAGACATTTTGTGGACTTCGGACTTAAACTAAAAAAGATGACAACAGATGTGGCGTTCATTACCATGACAACCGACGCCGCGCACAAAGACAACGTCATCACTCCGCGTTTACAAACAAGATGGCTACCTAGGCTTTGAGTAGTTTTACCACCTGTGAAAAATTCGTTGTTTTGGCCGCTAGAGTATATTTTTGTTGAAAGTCGGCGCTTCATTCGCACTTGGCAACATTTTATCTCATACATTCACATAGAAATTAACTTAGAATTGATACGAAATGAAGTCGGACGTGGAGGAGTTAATGCCGAGGCTGCTGCCCGTTGAGTTTGAAGCCGGTGCAGAAGAACTGGACTTGAATGGACCGCCGAGAAACCCCCAGGAATACCTCCGACAAGTCCAGTAAGTTCACTTCAAACAACTCCTCTGTCTGCCCTTTGGACAGTGCAGATTAATGTGACTCTGCTGCCATGTATTACACTGATGCAGCCACCGGATATAATGAAAATATGATTGATAGTAGAGGCTTATCAACTAGCTAGGTTCATATATCAATTACAGGGACTGTTCTTAATTTATCAGAGGATGGAGGTAGCTGGCGTGTGACTTAGGGTTTTTTCTTTGAAGTTTTACTTTTGGTCCTCCTTGAAGTTAGATATTTTCCCTTAAACCTCCCTGAACAGCTGGCAGAAAAGGCACGACTCTCCCTCCACCATAAATTAGTTAGACGATTTTTGACTTTTACTCATTGATGTTTCAAAGTTAAAAGTTTACAATGACTGTCAAATTGACCTGAACTTCATTTTTCTCAACCGTTTGTGAATAATGTGCATCAGTCGGTGTGGTTTGTCATGTGCTTGAGTGGTGTCTATACTTTTTTTTTTATTAGGTTGGAGGCTTCACAATGTCCAGATGTGGTGGTTGCTCAGATTGACCCCAAGAAACTTAAGAAGAAACAAACAGTCAATGCCTCTGTGAGTAAATGTACTCTATGACACATGTCAAATGACCAAAATATGTATATATACTGTGCTGCTTAAACATACAGTGCAATATCTACCATGGTTTTTCTCTTGATGTAGTCTAATGTATATGGAATCCACTCTTTATTAGTAGTCAGGTTGCTTATATCAAGTATTAAATGAGCTACAAGGGATACATGTTGGCATGTATGAGGCTTAGTGGGATGAAATAGATGTATTCTGTTTCTTCAACTGTCTGAGAAGTGTGTCTGAAGAGGTGTGTCTTCTGTGTCTTAGGTGGCAGGCTGCCATGCTGCTCCAGTGGGTTTCTGCCCTAGTCTCAGTTGGCAGCAGCACCAAGTCAGTAACTTCTCAGATGTCAGACAGGTAAAACAAAACACATAAAAACAACATGCAAGTCTTTTACTTAAGTTTATAAAATCTCCAAAACTGTTCAAAAATTGTTAAAGAAGGCAAAACCCGTTCTGTCTGATAGCACCCTCCCCCTGCACTTAGAGTTTAGGACCTTGCCTTCTGGTTTCCACTTCAAATACCCACTAGCCAAAACCAACAGATACAAGCACTCCTTTATACTGTCAGCCATTTCACTGCTGAGTGCCAATAGAAACCGGCAATTTCATTTGACCAAGCAACCACGCTTGGCAAACATTGCTTTTAATTTTTTTTTTTTAACTTTATTTATACATTATGTATTGTACTTAATTGTCATGCCTGTAGCTGATTGTGTTTTTACTGTTGTCACTACTGTACAACCAATAGCCCCTCTGGAGACAATTAAAGTTCTACTTGACTTGACTCGACAATTGTATCGCATGTACATTACAAATGATCAAATCCTAAAGCAGTGTCTTAAAATCTCTTTTAAAATATCAAAAAACAGAAAATATTCAATTTAGAATATGAAACAAAGAAAAGCAGTAGTTCTCTGCTGGAAAGGTGTAATCCATGTGACAGGATGATTAAAGAAATGCTCCTGGCTCATTGTTTGCCTGTTTTTTGTTGTGCTGGAGTGGCACTTTATTATTATTATTATTATTGTTATTATTATTATTGAATAAATAAGGTCAAGTTGTGTTGTACAAATGCATGCAAACTCTTGAGTATATTTACTACATAATCTGTCTTCACTGTCAAACTGTTTGTGGGTTCTGTGTTTTGCTTTCAGAGCATCACAAAGAACAGGAATCACTGGAGCAGCCAAACTCTGGACGATAATGTACAACTGGTGAGGAGATGGCATGATCACCTAGGTCATTCAATAGTTGGAAAAGTTTAAGAATTGATTACCATCACCACAAAGGCATTTGTTTCTGAGTTTGAGCAGAATGCAGATTTTCGGGAATGTAATGTAGATAGATACACATAAGACTGGGCAAACTGAGTATGAGATTTTGCATTTGCTATAAATTAACATTTGTTATGTGTGTTTCCTACAGCCAAAGCTAACAGATGAGAAGGGCTGGATGAGATTTTGTTTAGGAGAGACAGTCTATCTGGGTGCTTCTTCCTGCCACACAGATACTGAACCAGAGCCAGCACTGGACTATAGCAAGGTTGTATTAATGTGTCTTTGTGTGAGGAGAAGAATAAAATATCATTAAGGAAACTATTGATATCTAGCTGATGTTTTTTTAATGGTCAGGCATATCTAATGGACATATTTTAATCAGTGAAGTTCATTAAGTGTGAAAAATATTCTTAAAAAATCTGTGATATTTTCAGCTGTCACTTTAAACACTAGACTATTTTCTACAACTTTAAAACTCTTAAGTGATCACAGTTAGAATTGTTTCTTCTGCCACTTGTTGATAAATGTATAGTTCTTTAATTATAGAAGAGCATGTAATATAATAACCCAAGCATGTGTCTGTGCTCAGATGGGCTTCCCTCCCTTCCTCAGCATAGTCAGCAGACTGAACCAGGTAAATAACTTTCTCATTCACACATTGAGCTGACACTGAACCAGTTCGTCTAGTTATTACCTATGTGTTTTCTCCCATCTCTCTGTGTCCACAGTCCACGGTACTGATGGTGTTGGAAATTCTTATCTCTTGGTTTGAGGAACACCAGTTTGTTCCACAGTTGGTGAGTGTAGTTTTTTAAGTAACTCCACATTTTTCAGTTGGTTGCCAACTGCTCAAGTCCAATGCTACAATCACATTGCAGCATTGTAGATGGAACTGTGCTCACTGTTTTCAATAACAGAATGAATATATTTCTTTTAAAATGTTTTCAAACAATAGAACATGATGATAAAGAGGATTTTTAAAAATATATTTTGCCCCCTACTGTGGCATCGCGGATAAACAGGATGTTGGCATGTCCATCTCATTTCTCCTAACCAAGATAAAATAGCGATGAACACTTTTCTACATTTTGTTTTTGCTTGTCCATTGTAATCCTTTCCATGTTAGAAATATGAAAGGCTATCATTGTGCGTCATTGTGAAATGTTTTGTTTTCTTGTGTGTCTGTATCACCTGTTTGTTTGTTACAGGGTCGCTGGTTGTATGCTTTGTTGGCCTGCCTGGAGAAACCTCTGCTCCCTGAAGCCCACTCCTCCATCAGACAGCTGGCCAGGAGATGTGCTCAGCTCCGCAGCACACTGGTAGGATTCAGTCTGTACCACTGTCCTCTAGCCTGTGGTAAACTACTGCTGCCATCCTCTGTGTAATACTACTTGTGTGCATCTGCTGTTGTCTTAGCTTGACATAACTTGATTCTTGATGTGATATATTACAGCTGATAATATCTGTACATGTCTTACTTTTATGATTCCACAGGAGAATCCGGAGGATGACAAACTGCCTGCTCTCAACCTGCTCATCTGTCTTGTTGCCAGGTATCTACCACTGAGTTGTAACACTGTAATTGATATTGGTCAGGTCACATAAACTCTCATATATCTGGGCTGTCTGCATGGTTAGTCGTATTAAATTCAACACAAATAAAGTAAGTCTTTTCAACATTTTGTGGTCCTAGCTAGCAATATGTTATTTGTTTAGTGGCTATAGGAACATATTATACTCTGAATAACATACATTACGTATGTCAGATATAACTTGTGTGCTAAACACTGCATCTATGTAATTATGCTCCTTTCCATTTGTCTTTGTTGCAGATATTTTGAGCAGAATGACCTGGCAGACCAGCCGCAGTGAAAACATGGTTGAACTGTTGACCGATATCAACAAGACATTCAGAGTGGATGTGCCCAAAGCCCTCTGATGCAGCATTAAGATAGGCTGTACAATGAAGCAACAAGAAATAAACTGAAGATGGAGTGTCTTTGCCAACTATGTAAAATCACTGGAAAGAACTGAACATTTCCAAGGGTGCGACACTGCAAACAACCATGCAAGGAGCTTTGGTGATGCTGCACGTTGTGATGAAAGTTGAGGACAGAGCCAGAGTGACCGGATTATGAACTCACAACTTGTATAGCTGAAATTAGCCAGGTTATTTGGACCTTTGCTGATATAAATGGACAACAAACAAAACTAAAGATAATATTTTTTGTTTCATTGTAAATTTAATTGAGGTTTATGGATGCAATATTTTTCTATTAAACTGTGCTTTGTGGGATAACTACGTGTGGACATTGTTGTGGGTCATAAAGTGTTAAAGCCTCCACAAATATGGTTGCAATTATTAATACTTTTAGTACTTGCTTTTTAGTTAGACAAATGGCAAAGCCATAGGTCCAACACTAAAATACTCAAGCACTGCACAGATCACAAACCCTGAAATTAAGTATATTCATCCATAGAGGATAAAGCTGAGTGACCTTGGTGATCACTTGAATTTATATCTTAATTCAACTGGTTCAGTTCCCTCATTACAAGGTAATGACCAACCAAACATGGCGTGACTGCAAGGAGCCTGACACCTCAGATGATCACATTTTGTGACCCTTAAGAATGAGCCTCTACTTCATCCATGTTGATGTACTGCACATGACAAAGCAAAATCTGTCTTTGGCTGGTCCCTTGTTGGATCATATCAAGCCTGTTGAAAGGAACCTTGGTGTCTGGTTTGACAAGGATCTAAGTTTTGAGCAGCACAGCTTGTGCAATCATTTTCTTATCATCTTAGAAATATTTCAAAAATACAAATTATCCTAACTTTTTAAGACAGACCAAAACAGATGCCTTCATCTTTTTTTACTTCTGAGCCAAAAAATCTATTGATTGACTCTGAACTGAACAGAAATAAGCTGCCAGGCTTTCAACCTGAACCTAGCGATGTCATCACTCTAGTTTTAGCCTCTATTCACTGGCTCTCAGTATGTGGTAGAATACATTAAGATTTTACAGATTACTTGATGGACTCTCTCCCTGCTTTATCTCTGACCTCTTAGTACCATATGCACTGATAGGTACTTTTGAGATCCTCAGGCAGAGGTCTTGCCTCTTCCAGAGGCCTGCTTGAATACTCAAGAGGACACAGCGTTTGCAGTCAGGGCCCTGAGGCACTGGAATGATAAACCATCTGCCTGAGGAAACCAGGTCGGCTGAAGCAGTGATCTCTTATAGTCCCTTCTTAAAACATTTTATGGAGAGCCTTTCCTAATTTTACTTAGTTTCCATTCCTTTGAACTGCCTTTTGAACTTTAATTCCTCAGTTTTTATACACCAGTCTTTTTTTTTTTTTTTTTTTTTAAATAAGTTTTAAATTAAAAA
>JAPZEB010000007.1:27760955-27773589 GCA_029783705.1 Chaetodon striatus
CCGATCTCAAGAAAGCAATTAAATATTTTCATTACTGGATATCTTTAAGTTAATTTGAAAGCTCTGTTTTTGTTTTGTTTTATTAGTATGTAGTTTTATTTCTGTATATGGATGTATTTGTTCTATTTCTATCATTTTGCATCTGGTTTTTATATTTGTGTGCTCCTCCTGAGGCAGAAGCAACAAAACCAAAAAAAACAAACAAATGAAAAAAAAAAAACCTTCCCATGTCATAAAACACAAGATCACAACTTCCATTTGAACACAGCATATGTGCTATTTCACCTTAAGTAACAAGTGCATGCAAGTACTGCACCAGCATGTTGCTACTTGCATGAATTTTAACACCCACATAAATACTTGTTTCAGAATGGCTCCTGACTAACAAACAAGGGAAGCTAAACACCCATCATCTCATGTCATAAAAGCACCAACAAATGCTTTAACGTAATACAGGACAGCTTTAAATATGCTCGCCTGTTGGAGCTGGACTGAGCCACATGCAAACTGAGGAGAACCAGAATTTCTGGAAGTGCTCCTGCTGTCAGAAGTCACAAGATCCTCAGGAAGTATACAACCACACAGCAGTTAGTCAGCTCATACTTTATGACTGTTTAGCTGGGTGGTGTTACTTTAGACAAACATACCAATAACTTGAATGCAGTATGAGCTTTATCCACCCAGCACAAACAGAACAAGAATAGCATCTTAATTGGTGATTGTAAAAAATGATCCAATTGGTTGTGATACATGCCTGCAAGACCATGTTAGAACTGAATGATATGACACCAAATATTATTATTATCATCATTATCATTTATTAATTCCTTTATTCTTAATTTAGAATAGAAGAGAGCAAAGTGTTCATTTTGTTTTATTTCTGTGGAGTTTTAGTGTACAGGCACTCTTTATTCTTTTGGCAGTCAGGTGCTGTGTGCCCATCCATCTCTTCTAAACTGCTTCGCCAACACTGAACTGAGAATACCAGCTCTCAAAAATAAAATCCTTGTGAGTCCTAATTTTGCAGCTTTTGCATATCAAAGTTGGAACCAACCATCAAACAGTATTCTTTTACCTGAGTCATATCTGCACTGCTGGATTTCTCCTTTTCTTCTGATGACTGCATTGTCTTTTGAGTGGATCACAACATAAATGATCTGATCAACATAAATGTGTGTATTTGTTTGTGAACTCACTGACTTGCGTGCATGTGAGGGCTAAATGCACAGTGTGGCATGTGCATGCACATATGTAATGCGTTTGATGGGCAGTCAGTATGTAAAACACTGAGCTGCAGGGAAGGTGTATATGGAGGTACAGTGTCTATCACATGATGATGTCAGCATTAAAGAAAAAATCCACCCTAAACTACAACATAACTTCTTTTTGTTCTACATTTGAAAACAAACGTCATCATTTACCATGTCAAATGTTATGTTTCATTCAAGATGTTTTATTCAGTTAATGAAGAGAAGGTGGAATACACCAGTCCAGATCATTGGGTGTCACTTTGTTTTGACATTTTATGTTCAACCAAGAAAAAAAAAAAAAAAAAAGACACCAGTGAATTAACATCAAAATAACGTTATCTCAAAGTCCTCTATAAGACAAGCAGGAGTTGTAACAACATAAAAATAATAAGTAATAATTTGTTGATAATTTCCCCTGTTTCAGTGCCTGACACACCTCAGTGAAGTTGAATAAGCTGTTGGTATTAATCAACATCCTGCTGGGTACTGACTGAACGTCACCCAGTGTGTTGTAACCGTGGAGCCACAAAAATGTATTATTGTTTCAGCTTAATTGCATAACACCAACATGATAATCTCATTACCAGACGTGAACAAGCTCTTTGTCTGAGCTCTGAACAAAGCAGGAAATAAACAGAAATTAGCAGAGTATTTTTCCTCTCGTGACAGCAAAGTTAGGGACCAATATTTATATCATTAAGGCCACTTGTGAAATAAAAAAATAATTAGTAAAAGCAAAAATTCATTTCTGCATAACAAAACTATGAAAAAAGTTGCACCCTTGTTTGGTAGTTTTTAGGTGTGGCTTTTGGCTGCATGATCATTACTTTTATTTGTGGCCTCCATGTTTTTTTTCCCCCCTAAATGAAACATATGGTCATTTTGCAATTTGAAACATAAACGCTCCACCTGAGCAGTGAGATGATTTACTAAAACTAAAAGGGGCTATATAGAGAGGTAACTCAATGGGTTGGGTGAGTTCTGTAGGTTGCTGTTATCTATAAATATTTCCTTTTATTTCTGTTCTTATATTTCTACTGAATATCTAAGTGTGAGCAGAGGGGAAACCATAATTTAAAGATATATTGTTGTCGTCTGTCTCCTTTGCCTCAATCTTTCAGTATCCCTCTCTTCCACTCACCTCCCCTCTCTCTGCTCATCACTAACCAGCACTTTCCCTGTATTCCCCATTGCTGTGTTGTCATGGTGACAGTGGTTGAATCTCATTTGCAAGTGTTTCATGTTGCCCCTCACTAGAGGGAAAGCCCTGCAGTGCAGTGATGTGCTGCCTTGGTCCATTGAGAAGAGCTCATATTCAGCGTTTCCTCCTCATCTGCTGTCCTCTCTCAGATAGTTTGTTATCTGCATTGTACAGTTTTCGAGTGAGCACAACCCTGATGTGATAAAGTACAGCTTTATTACTTACCATATACAGTTTACACAACATTCAACCAACTAATTGCAGGTCTCAGGGGCTAGTGTGCCCAAAATGCTGCCGAAGCTGAAAACAGGAGGTAAAGAAACAATGAAACAATGGAAGCAAACAACTTTTTAATGCTTTTATTCACTGACTAAAAGAAGAGAAGCATTCATTCGACATTAATTCAAATCAACATTCGGCAGGTTGACCCCTCAAGTGTAGGCCATCTGTCAGTTAAGAGGTTTTACATGGAGGTTTGTAACGTAGCCTCCCTTTTCTCCACGACATGAATCAACACTGTTGTCTATGATAAAATCTGCCCTCTCAGCCTGAGAGGACTCGTTCCCTGCAGGCGAAAACAAAAAACAGCTGGAAAGGTTTCAAATCACAATTTGATATTATTTCAGTTATAAGAGCAGTTTCACAGATGTAGATTAAGCCAAGTTATCAACTAAAATGTTCTACTTTAAGAACAAATAGAGGGAAGTTGTGGGAGTGCAACTTTTCTTTGCTGCTTAGAACAAGTCTTAATCCATTCTGCTGCTCACACTCAGGTGTTTGTAAAACTGTGTTCAGGTCAGTTTTTAAGAAATGAATGACACGTATTTAAAATACACTTCACGTAGTTTGAAATCTGCTCCAGCTGTGTTTTGGGTTACGCCTGGTTCCCTGCTTACAGAAAGAAGGTAAAACCCACTGCTATGTGCTCACTTTAACAAACACAATCACACAGGAACATAACGCTCAGAATATTCAACATTAAGGATGGTAAAACCATTTTTGCAAAGAAAAAAAAAAAACACACACAACATAGCTTCTGATTTACAAAGTCTGTGTGATTTTATAATATACTTCATGTTCATAAATTGAACCCGGACATGTGTTGCATAAGAGTATACCACGGTAATGCATTGTTGATACCTATACAAATATGCACTGTGTGAGTTAATATATCTATTTATATAGTTTATATTTCTTCCTCTATGGTTTTCTAAAGACGCAGCCGGGCGCTGTCAGCACTGCTTGTGCCCCTTTGTGGCCACTAGTAAGACTGCTGTTATTGCAAACTGTCCTGATTTTAAACAAATGCACAACATTCGTACCACGATAAAACTGGGGCCGTCTAGCCAGTCTCACAGAGACCAAGAGTGAGCCCGCCGTCACCGCTGCTGTCGCTGGGCTGGCTGACCAGAATCAAAAGATCTTAAAACTAAAATGATAAGATTTCATAAATCATCATAAGGCCAAGTATTGTCATTGCAAGTTCTTATTAGTTTACGTCTTCATTTCTACTGCGTGACAGTGAGAAAAAGAAAAAATAAATGAAAAAAAAAAAGAAATAAAAGAGAGAAGAGTGTGGATTATATGCATTCCTTTTGCATAGTTGTGAGGCTGGACTGGGCAGCAGGCCTGCCTGCCTGGCTAATTAGGAGGTTTGGCTCTCCAGACTTGACAAGAAAGACTTTGTTTAGCAGCCAGAAACATAAGAGCCACAGTAGCTGAGATCTAAATGAAGATAGTTGGCTGACACTGAGCATGAATATCTATCAGTTCATTTATATAGCCGGGTGCTACACCAACCCGAGGGCGTGCACCACAGCTACTGACAGAGTTTGGCCAGGTTATGCTATCAGTGCCATTTTGTTGTTTCTTCTCTAGAAATACAATGTGGCAAGTATATGATAATACCTTAATGTCACTGTTATTCTGAGATGATCATTATAAGCTGTCTGGAAAATGTGTCAGCTGTGGCTGAAACTGAAAGCTGGAGAATCCAAACTTCCTCTAAGACTCTCAGTGTGGCTAACCGCTAATGGCCTTGCCCTGTGTGAACCTCCCCTTCACTGAGATTCTATCTAGCTTTATACACATCTATCTATATCTGTTACACAGGACTGATTTTATACCAGTGCAATGCACATCCAGTGTTTTTCTCCAAGTTACAGAAACATATATCAGGATGTTAATGAGATTCTTCACATTCCTGCACGAGTCCAGCCCGATGTGAGCCTATTCAAAGTCTTGCATGTACTGTTAGTAGTCTATGGTCTTAGCATTTAGGTAAAAACATAAAACAAACAGGAAGCATTTGAAATCTCACATTGTGATGAAGAAACCCCGTCTCTTAACAGTAATCCTTTCAGAAAAGAGCTTAAGGGAAGGTTTTGGGCCCAGAACCTTCTTACTACCTCTTTTCTACGGCTATTTTTACTTTCCAAAACATTGCACACATCCCGAGAGTCAACATCAGAAACTCTCAAGTTGGCATTGAGTCTGAGCAATGATCAGGGTGGAAGTGAAACTGGTCATGTCTGATGGGTGTCTGCCTGTGGCTCTGAGCCCGTTTACACTGATGCAGATCTGACACAGTCTGCTGCTTTGGTACTAAAACAACACACGCTAGCACATCTGTCCATGTCTATGGTGTTAGTATTGGCTATTCAGTATTAGCACAAATGTGTCAACTCTTTGTTAATGGGCCTGGTAGGACAGACGCACCCAGATCCCTGTATATCTATAGCTCTGCGAGCACAACAGTTTTAATAAGCTGTCAAAGGCCGTCTGTATCAGATAGATTACATTAGAGGCCAGCTCTGTGGATTCAATTACCCATCAGGTCACAGGGGCCCCGATATCTTCCAGGATTTCTCTATGAATGCATATAAAGAGCACAGAAAAGAACATAAACAAAACATAAACAGGTCAGAAAGACAGATTGAACTGGCTGCGACCACATCAATGTACAGTTACTGCTGGTAATGGTCTCCTGAATAACTGACACCTCATCTCCCCTCTAGAGCCTTCAACTCTGTCATTATAATGGCAGAACTCATTAAAAATCAGGCTCTGCTAGCTGTGGGTCAGTCAGTTGTTCTGTGTACACACAGTATGGTCATACACAAACCTCTGTCTGCATATGGTGTATAAATAAGCCCAGCCCAGACTCAAGGTGCCCCTGTGTGTGTCCATAGTGAATATGGCGTATGTGCATTCATGTGTGTGCTAAATACACAGGCTGACTTCCTCTTTATGTCATGCGATGTTCTGTAATCTGGAGGATTGATCCGACAGATGAAAACAACACATTTCAACAAAAAAGAGAAGCTAGTCCTCATATTTAGCACACAGTCAGTGTGAGGTGCTTTCACACATGTGACCTTTTGTGTACCGGACACTAAAGGCCACAAAATGGCCTTGAGATGCTGAAGCATCAGGTGAAAGCAAAGCTTGGCATCGCAGGAACACACAGTAGAAACACAATCGACCTTTAAAAGAGCAACACACTTTAAATAACCACCTCTAAATGGTATCACACCCCCACTCTGCTCAGACCAGCTGCTAATCTGGTGTGACTAGTCGATACTAGCTGCATCCCTGATCCCTTCGAAAACAGACCAACTCATTAAAAGTAAAAAAAATATAGTATATATTTATATAGAGTCTAATTTTCATGCAGACACTTTAGCCATGTAGTAAACTGTTTGCAAGTCAGATGGCCTGAGCGACCCCCGTGTGGAATGTCCTGCTCCTAGCAGATCTCTAGCAGCAAATCACTTTACAGCTCCAAAAGCCAGTGACTAAAAACTTCCCATCAAATTTGACCTTGGCCACAGGCACGCCATGAATCATATCAGATCAGGCATGCTGACCCGTGTCCCAGCTGGAAGCTACAATTTGTCAGAAAGTAGCTTCAGGAAGCATCCGAGGGAGTGTTTAGTCCCTGACGTGTTCTGAGATTAAACCAAACTGCTCGTCCTCCTCGCCTTTAGTTTTACATTCACTCACTCCTCACAGTGAAACAGGTGATGGAAAAAAAAGAGAGAGGGAGGAATATGGTGGCCAGACATCTCTGCTTCTGTCACACTATAGAAGTATACTGCACTGGACTAGAAAGGCCTTGCTTTGCTCTACGATGCCTCAGCAACATGCAGTGTAGATCCTGAGTGCCATTCACAGATAGGACTTTGGCCACATTGTACAAGTTGTGCAACAACTCTGCTCACCCTTATCAAGTATGTTGGTTAGAAATGTCCAACTGTGCCTTCCAAAACACACACTGTTTACAGCTAGTGTGAAATCCTACATTTCTAAACATAGGGTGCTGCCACTAACACAACACTGGCCAAATCATTGCGCACAGGTCTGCTTTGGTCTCTTTTCACGCCAACCACAGACTGTTGACACCTGGTCCAGCACAGTATGGCCCATAGTATATCAACAGAGTGGTAGTAGTCAGAGTTCAGTGGAAGAAACTAAGAGTGGAGTGGAACCACTAAGATTGAGGAAAAAGAACAAAATGTCAGAATAGAAGGAGGTGTAGTAGAGTAGGAAAGAATACTGGACCAGCCTCCTGCCAGTGTGTGTGTACATGGGCACTTCAGATAGACTTGTGTCTGGGTTAAGTTTGTTCCACTGTGGTCTTTGGCAGCTTAAAAACACATCAAGGGAGGAGAACAGATCCAGTGACTCCTACTATTCATATGAGTGAGCTAGAGGCCTGAGCTATTGTAACTTTCCCTCCTCCTCCTCCTCCTCCTCCTCCTCCTCCTCTTTTTGAAAACCCATTGTACCCTGAGAACGAAGGATGTCTGTTGCTGTTTCCTGCTGCAGTTGAAGTGATAAGACTACACTGCTGAACATGAGCAAGCCTCCCATTAAATACACACACACACACGCGCACGCATGCAGAAAACACATGACGGCTGCACTGCTGACAGCTTGTTCATACACAGTCATACCATCTTATTCACACAAATCTACTGGGTACACTTTTGAAAGCTTACAGGAAAACTTGCGCATAAAATACAGGAACGCTCCAAAAGAAATCAAAACACGTGTGTGCTAAAACATGTTCTGAGACCCTAGCTAGCTTCTAATGCTGCTTCCCTAAACAGTGAACTAACAATCACAGCAACATCTACAAACAACACAAAGCTAATAACTTGGGGAGGGCAGAAGGTTGAAAAGCAGTGAGACTCCAGAAGCTTCCAGGCACAAGATGGCTCAATATTTAGCTATTAGTGATGAAACAACAGGATCAGGGATCAGTCATTTTCCCACTGATAGGAGTGCTGTGCCATACTCTGACCATGTTTGTCACCTATGTTGCTAAACTCTGTGGGAGGGTAACATTATGTGCCTATCAGCATTGCCTTACGGGCAGAACTTGGTCTCACTTTCTCTCTTCTCTCCTTGCGAGGACAACAGTTCTTTCCCTGCCATCTTCACTAAAATGTGGGTGTGTTCTGGTGAAGAAACAAAAATGAACAGAAGCAATAAAGAAGACATTGTTTTGCAGTGCCTCTCTGCTTTCACGCATATTCTCTGCACCATCTTTCACCTTTTTCTGCTTTTGTGTGATTGTAAATATTTCCATGATCGCAAATTCTCAAAAACTTTAACTTTTGATAACAAATTTGTTCTGGAGCCTCCATACAGGAAGACTTTTTGTATGTGGGAGTGAACTTTATGATTAGAAAACCACTTTTTTTTATATGTTTTCCAAATGGGAATATTATAGTTAAATTACTTATTCTGCTCGAGCTGACCATAGTCTGAGATAAACCACAGCCCCTTCTTTTACTTTGGGTTGGGCTACACAAATGGTCCAATCTGACTTCTAGCATGGAGCCAACAACATGTGGGGACTTGAGAAGAGGAAGCACACATGGTGGGTGAAAGTGGAGTGTGTAAAATCATCTTTTTACAGTGTCGTTTGTTGTTTGTCAAAATCTATGTGCTCAGCTCAGGTGACTATGAGGTTTGAAATTACATTCTACTGTTGAATGCTGCGATTCCTCTCTCCTTATCAGGTGATGCTTATACACAATACAAACCTATTACAGCTTAAATCTCACATAAAGGAGCAAAGTTGAGCTCTAAAAATGAGATGAGAGGCAAAATTAGAGCAGGGGAGGAAGAAGATAAGATAAAAACCAACATAGTTTGGTCTGAATATGTTATGTTGGTATTGCTATCCCCTCTGAGTGTGTGAGTGTGCAGCTCTATATACAGCCACGGACAGCCTTTAAAAGAAATTCTTGGTACCAGAGTGCATTTATCCTGAGATATGGACCAAGGACTAGAGAGATTATCATGGCTAAACCATCAAGGTCCCGTAACAGATGAGCAAACATTTGGTAACCACAGGCCCGCCACTAGGACCAATTCTTTCTGAAACATGCAAAGTGCTGGCACACTGTGTAATTCAGGATCCATATCAGCCCATGGAAAAACTGCAGGTCAACCTTGGAAACTACAGACGTTGATATGGACCTTCACAGTCTGTGGTGCCATTGTCCCGACCTCTAAAGCGCCACGGTGTGCAAAACAAGTGAGCTGAAGCCATTTGGGAGGGTGAATTTCCCGACAATGGTTGACAGCATTTACTACTTAAAGTTTGGCGCTCTACAGCCCAACCTAACTCTGATTTTCCTGGTTAAAATCCCAGCTCTGCTCAGGAAATGCCTTAATAAGACACCAGTGTACCAAAGCTGTCATAACATTTCAGCAGTCACAACACTGAAGCATCAGATTTAACCATACTCGGCCCAGTCATCTGTACATAAGATATTTGGTCGGCAATGCCTGGCTGGAGCCCTGACAATGGCAGGCTTGTACTTCCACAGAGTTAATTAAAGAAATGATTTCATTTGTTGGGGCAAAGGCAACCCTGTTCCCCGCCGCAGTAATTGTCAGAAGCTAGAATCAGACAATAAAAGCGACTATGATTTAATCAAAGTCAAGCCTCCACCCTAGTTAAAGAAAGCCTGAGGAACAAGCAGTTGCACAGCCAGACAGCATCCACTGTGCCAGGCAGAAATCATTTCACCCCAGAAAATTGACTACATTCAGTTCAGACATTAATTGGGCCCAGCAGGTCCTCTTATTGACAGCATGGATTTCCTTCACTCCACAGCTGCTCTCTGTCCCCCACAACAACTACTGGAGATATAAAACATGTGCAATGAGCAAACGGGTTCTGCCATTCTTCAGTCTTTATCAACCTTAATCTTTGAAAACAAATGTATGATTAGGTTTACTGATCCCCCCCAACCGAGGTGGAGCGAGGGTTTATCAGATGGCAAGATAAACAACATCATTAACAACAACAACAACTGTATCCAGAAAACAAAGGGCTATTTCCAAGGCAACTGTGACTCAAAAGGAAATTAAAAAAACGACGACATACATAACAACAACATCTCACACTAACTGATTGTTTCACACATCCTACTCGACATCATCACCACCGCTGTCCTGATCATAGTGATGTTAAAAGCCTACCTGAGACTGACAGAATGTTTTCGCCACAGTAATACGCCACATGACCCAAAACCTTGTTGTGCTGTAGGTGCCACTTCTTGAAAAAATAACCACTGTTGGCCATCAGTGGAACCTACAATGTCCAAACGCATTTATTCAGCAGCCGTGACTGTTGTGGCAGGATATAGATCTGCCAAATTTGTGAGGCAAATATAGTTACATAGTAGGCCTTCAATATAAAACAAAAACCTGACTGGCCAACAGAATGAGAGATTGAGAGTTTAGTTACATTCAGTGCATCCTTTTCTTTTCCCTGTTCTTTATCATGAAATGTTTTTACTCCATAACAAGAAATCCACTGTTGAAAGAAACTAATTCCGACCTACAAAGCTGCTGGCGTGACAGCAAAACCTGGGTTTGGTATTTGCCACCGCAGGAAGCTATTTTGAAACTGGTTTTGTTTGCATGGCCGCAACAAGAATTTGGAAGTAGTAAAAGAGATTTCTTAAATATATATATGGCATTGTGGAATCGAAACCTACTTCCTCTTTAGAATAATGAAGAAGTATCTGAAGGTTAATTAATCTCAGAGCCCTTCATATTATGATGCACACTCAATTTCTTCTTCTTTAACTTGATGACTTAACATTTTAATACCAAAGGGCTCTGGAACCAGTGATACCAGTCAGAAAGATTTGACCTCTAAAGGAGAGCAAAGGCAACTATATTCATCCTGAATACAGAAAAAAATGCAAAGATACACAAGCTTACTATAGATCAAGATACAACAGAGCGGTGGGGTGTTGTACTGTGACGGCTGAATTTTATAGTTTGACTCTGAATGTCAGTCGGAAGACGAGGCTCCCTATTTAATCGACCCACTAGGTTTCCCCGAAGAGTCGACAAGTGAGCAGGGTGGGAAGTGTGTTGGCAGTAAGCATGTAACAATATTCTCCATAACACCATCAGTAAGGTGCTCAAGATCCTTAATAACACCATTTACAAATGATCACAAATCAGTCATAGCACTGACATGGTTGATGCTGAAAACAGCATTACAACTGATAAGCACCTGCCACAGTCAGCCACATTACAGTGGAGGTTCCCACCCTGCTGCCAAGGCTCTCAAACTAGTGGACAAGTGCACAAGGTGCTCTTTCAGAGCAACAGAAGAAGCAGCTATGGTTGTGTTACCCAGGAAGTGATTGATTGGTTAGTTTACGAACTCCAACGTTTGCTAGAAAGGAGCAGAAAGACAGACCGACACAGAGCAAAGGTTAAAAAAAAAAGAAAAAGAAAAGAAAAATATATTCACTAAACTAAAGAATTGCCCCCCAAAATCCCACCGGTCCATCACTCAACCCGCCTGCCTGTCCTGTTCTAAGTGTGAGCAGGATAATAATATATCTGTTTTTAAATACACACAAAGCCTATACAGGCAAGGGAACCACCACACAGGAAAAACAAGATAATACACAGAGCAGGGAGAGATGACAAAAAGTCAAATAAAAAAGAAGAAAAAAAAAAAAAAAAAAAAATTCAAGGTTACATCATACAGAGGCTCTGGAGGTTATTAAGGTGAAGGAGAGACATCGAGCTCTGAATACTTGTCGATCAAGACCAGACCAGACTGGGCCATGCCAGATAAGAGGACATATGAAGCAGCAAAGTGACTCATTTTAGCAAACAAATTTAAAATGATCATGACTCAAGTCTTGCCTGTGGTCAGGGACCACAGATTGGTATGACTCCAAACTTAACAAATATTAAGTTTTAATTTGAATATCCCATTTTAAAATGGAATAGTCATTGGAAAATGTGTTTAAAACGTGTAAGATTTTATCTGTTTTTCCAAGTCACTGGCTAACTAGATAATTAAGAGGCAAAACAGGAAAACAGGGAATGATTTGGAAAATGGTAGGACTAGATTGTGTGCTAAAACCCCTGTGAAAGAAACATATGTAATAATTATATTATTATTACTACTGTGATAATAATATAAGTAAAATAAAAACAACCAACTCACATCAGCGCACATAAATATAATTCATAGATTGTTGTAAGATCCAGTTTAGCTTTCTCACTTAGGTCTGCTTCTGGCCTGGTTCACAGGTCTGAGCTGACTTGGACTTGGTGGGTCTGGCCTGGTCTTGACACGGTTTAGGCTGTGATGTGTTGGACTTGCTGTCCCTGCCTACATGCCCATGCTAAAGGCTTGCAGCTCACGGTGGAAGTGCTGGGTGGGTTCGGACAAAACCAGGCTGGAATCCAGGCAAGGGTGCCAGACACGGCCGAGGCCCAGAGAAACCTCCTTGACCAGGTTATGGACTGGGTCGCCCTCCATGCACACTGACTGGTCTGGATCGAAGTCGATGCTCTCCTCAGAGACGGTCAGGACGCGAAGGCTGGAGCCTCGAAGCCGAGAGATGGCCACCAAGTTATGGGACCATACAGTGTAACCTGCAGAGAGAGATATGTTCAGGGAGGTTGGACTAATATTAAGGATAAATAATGCATATGCTACACAGCTTTAGACTCAACGTACCACTGGGTACAAAAAGTGACACAATATATGATGATAACTGTTGTTATCATTAAGACTGGAATTCCTTTTTGTCACTCATCATTTCCTCATCTCACATAGCTGCCTAGAATGAACTTTGATATAAACACAATTCCTGTAAATGGCATTTTAAGG
>JAPZEB010000007.1:27782251-27792552 GCA_029783705.1 Chaetodon striatus
GGGAGGTGTGTTGGATAAGTCAAACAAACACAACATTTTCACCCAGTAGACTTCCGTTTGTGTCGTGTGAAACCAAAAATCAATGATTATTTATTTAACAACGTAGTGTAGTGTGTCACATGATGTCTAATGTATGTGACGTATGTCAGGTGACATATATGACATAAAATTAGTAAGACATAGTTATTCTAACCCAAACCGTGATGTTTTTCTAAACCTAACCACATACTTTTGTCGCCCTAAACCTAAGGAGGTACACCTAAGTCAGAGGTTTATTTTAAAACGACCTTGTATTTATTTAACGAGCGAAACTGTACATTTCCTTTGAACATGCAAGTATTATTTTGAAGAGACACAATGCACATGAGAGTGGAAATTAACACGCTGTCCCAAAGTGTCCAAAAGTGATGCTAGAGCTACCTAGAGGATCATATTTTGACCTGCAGGGCCACTGACAAGTCCTGGTATTCGATGATTTGGGAGTAAGCCACTTAAGGGTAGTGTAAAAAACAACTGAGACAATGGGTTTCATGTGGCAACATTCTGTTAAATTTCTCTTATATTTTCTAATATATATCCCTTATATGAATATAAGGGAAGTCAACTTAAGATGCACCAAACATTCTTAACCATCCAAATCTGCTCTTACAGAAGTGTGCTGAATGATGAATCCAACTTGATCATAAGTCACCTATTAGCAGAGGTAACACCCCCTGAACACTATATACAGGCATGTGGTGCCGTGTCAGAAGAGACTGGCATGTGCTCAAGATTGGAGAAATGCCACCAAAAAAAAGCTGTATGAAGAAGAACGTCATACAGCTCACGTTACTTTGTATAAACTTAAACAAAGTAAATGTAATTTTTACTGTCAGTACTAGTGTAAGAGGAAAATCAAAAACCCAGCAATGACAAAATATTTGCCATGTGAGCAGTGGTAGTAAAGGTAGTACTCATATCCCTTACTTAAGTAGAAGCACTATTACCACGCTGTAAAAATACTTTGTCACTAGAAAAACTTAAAACTTTTACTTGAGTATGTAAGTACAATCAGGGATATGTATTTAAGTATAAAGAGTAAAAGCACTTAAAGCAGTAAAGTTTAGATCAATCTAATAAATTAAAATAATTAAACAATTAAAAGGAAAAGCCACACGTTCTCATAGATATACATAAGAAGCTGGAACCATGAAATGTTTTTAGCATAAAAAATGACGTAAACGATAATGAAAATAGTTGCCAGTTAATTTGGTAATGAATTAACTGATAGTTTCAGTTGTACTTGTATGTTTTCATATAGCTTGTTGGCAAAAAACTTTATTTGTAATATAATAAGTAACTTATCAAATAGTTGCAGTGAAGTGAAGGCACAATACTTCCCTCTGGTGTGTGTGGTGGAGTAAAAGTAGAAAGTGGCAGCCAAATTAAATAATCAAGAAATGTAATTTGAATTTAAATAATGTAATTTGTACTTAAGTACAGTACTTGAGTAAATGTTCTTACTTACATTTCAGCACTGGTCAGCAGTGAGATGTTCAGTGACTGAAATTGCAGTAATTGGAATCAATGGACCGAGTACAGTAGTCTTTCTTCAGCCCTTTAAAACATTATTGAAAATCACACTTTTTTTTTTAAATGTTCCTCAAACATAGAATGATTTTTTTTTTTTTGGGGGGATATACAACAATTTGTGGACTCTGAAAACAAGTTTTTTTCTCTCTTATCTTGGTAAGAGTGGCCCAAACCACTTGTAAAATTTTCTCTTACCTAAGAGAAAAGGAAAAACAAGAAAACATTGGTGAATTCCAGAATTCAATGGGTGTTGACAAAAAAAGAACAAACTATATGACCAAAAATAAGAGAACATCTGTTCTTATATAATTTCTTGCATGAGGTCCATGTCAGCACTGACATATCACCTTTTAATATGAGGCTTAAGGCCTATTTTCATATCCAGCAAATACAGAGCAACATTTGTATTTGTGTCAAGCCGTGTTTCTCTTCATCTAAAAATTGTATCCGATATATTAAGCTCTGTTTTGGTCTTAAACAACTCTTGATACACATTGTTCACCAGCTTGTCATTAACTGTGTATGTCTGTTGTTTGTTGCTGAGCAGGTAGTGTAAAGTGGGCTTATCAGAGCCTGTCTCTGAAAACAGCTGGCTGCTGCTGCTGGAACAGAGTTGATGTGAGTGCACAGTGCACAGTACATGCACAGTTAAGTTGAGTTATAGCTCAACTAGGCCACTTACCTGGACTACTGCCCTTGTCCCAGGACACAAGCATGGGAGGGGAATAGAAGTATGTCCGGCTACGATAGGTGGCGATATGTGATATGCATAAAAAGAATATTATTGCAACTTTAACAAAATCAAATCTTAGTTGGCAACAATAAAGGACTTGTTTGTTTTGCTAACTGATTAGCTGATTTGATTGTACAAATCTCAAATTGATTGTTAAGCATTATTAGCCTAAAACATTACTAGAGTAGGGACAAAAATTGTTTTAATACAAGCCATTTTAGCCTACTATAGGAAACTTTATACTGTCATCAATAACATAACAGTCCATGTACACAACAGGCTCCTCCTGTGTCACACTCTGAGCTCTCAGCTGCCCCTAACCCTAACCCGCGTACGGTATGTGCATGCTTATGTATGTGCTTTGGCGTAAGGTAGTTACAATTGGCCCCAGTGTACACTATTATGACAGGCCCTAAGGCACACTAGTTAGCCTTTTTAAAGGCACTTAAAGCAAATGGCAAATTCAGTTTTTGAGCACAGGCATATTTCTATGGTAGCAATCTAAATTACTCATAAGAGCCTGTTTTCTTTTCACTCTATGGGCCCCAGTGCAACCGCCCTGCCTGCACTGTCTTTATTTACGCACCTGTTCTTTATTTAGACCCAGCGTAAATACTGTCTGTGGTTTGATGTGGCATACATATTTGACCAATTTTAGCAATAGCAACAAGTTAAAATGCTATTAATTAGGAAGTACTCATTTAAGGACACTGGGACTAATTTATTGTGCAGCATTTGACACAGGCCAACTAGGTGTGACAGGCTGTTCCTACAGATAAAAAGGACATTCTCAGCTTGGAGTATGGAGCAGGGAAAATTCATACAGAGTTACAAAATGAACAAATCACAAGGCTTTTAGATAAGTTGCATTATTTGCATTTTTTTTTTTTTTTTGCACATCCATGGTCAGAGATTGAAATGAATAACTCTGAACAGTTTTTGACTTGTACCGTGACCCATGACACATACACTTACAACACATTAAACAGTGTTGCATTGTTTGTAATTTTGTTTTGGCTCAACATTGTTCAGGTACTGAAATAAAAGGTTTTATATTTACACTTTTGACTGTTTAAAAAAAACCCATTGTCCCCATATGAGGACATATTTTTTCTAAAAACTACTCACTGTTCAAAGACAATGCTTAGTTTTTTATACTTATCAGGTGCTACATTTCAAAATAGCTTGGAGAAATTACAAATGCATACCAAACAAAAGCTGGGCTCTCAGGAGGATATTATGGTGGAGGTTGCAGAAAGCAATGTTGTTTTACAGCCTCAAAAGACACTGTGGAATGAGATGGTTTAAGGTACTGTTTTTGAGTACAGCTAGCATTCATTCATAATCTTTTACATTTTTTAAATAAATTAAAAAAAACACTATTAAGTATTAATTCTAAAGAATATTGAGGTGCGTTTATTTATGCTGCTATACAGATAAATGCAGTGGCATATTTTCTTCAAATTATTGATTATGTACGATGAAGGCATATTTCTTACAAAACCTAATATTAATCTCCTTTACATATAAGGTCAAGAGTCCTTTATTACAACTTTAAATAAAAAGCATGATCAACAAGACAGAAAATCATGAGTGATTTGACTCGCAATTTCCAGTCATGACTAATTGGTCTATCCTCAAATGAAGAAACAGCCATATATAAACAAAACGTCCCAAATCTTCCTCAAGCCCATAGAGAGGAGCCTGTCATGATGCCTGAAACACACAGTGATATATTGGGTACATCTGCCTGATAATACATTGCAGCCCCCGTTGCTCAATCAACATCTGAGTGTTCTCAAAACTTTCAACCTCTCTCTGTCTCTCTTTACATCTCATCTGTATGACTGATGAGGAAGTTTTTAGGGAAATCAGTTGGGGATGACCTTTACCTTCATTCAGCCCATCAGTCAACTTTATGAAAAGAGGAAGCCTTAATATTTTCTAAATTTCCTTTAAGACCATATCATTCTATTTAACTGTGTTTTAACACATGACAGGTCACCCTCCTCTGCTTATTTAAGAGTCTGTGTTTTTGTTGTTTGGTCAGACTGTTGGCGCATGATGGAGACGTGCTGAACGAAGCCAAGCGACCTTTGCCCATGCATGCCTACCTGGCAGAGCAGATCCAGGACGAACCCAGCACAGTTGGCATATCCATAATAATCAAAGTTATCCATAATCTGGTAATACTTTGTCATCAGCTCCTGGTCTTTGTCATAATCACAGCAGCCAAACTCCTTGTACATAACGCAGAACTCCAGCTCCCTGAGCGGGCGGAAGGGCGGCTTAAAGTCCAAACACTGCGGGTGTAACATTACAGGTGTGACACATAATGCCAGAACATACAAAACGCCGATCGGCGAGACCAAGAGCCGAGCCGGGACTGTGCCATAACACCGCTGCATTATGGCGTGCGTTGGAGATCATGGAAGAGAAAGTTTTGTGTGCAGAAGCAACTTCCTGTGTGCACTTTGCTCTGGACTCCAGTCATCCGCGTCCTGTGGCCCCTGTGACGTGTGGAACCGCTGTGTCAACCCGGCTGTCTGTGAGGAGTCTTCAGGCTGCAGCGGCGGGAGCCGGTCCGGACGGAAACCATCTGCTGTCTGTCTCGGTCCATCTGAGGACAAAATGGGAGGAAGCCAACAGGCAGAGGCTGTAAACCAGCGCAGAGAGAGAGAGACTGTTGTCTGTGTAACACACTGATACTGATGATAATAACATCATCAGCTGTAACAGGCTGCTTAGAGTGATAATAACGTCACACCTCCAACAATAACACCACCAATAACACGTTTTATATCCCCAGTATTCCCTCTGACATTTATTTATCAGTGTTTTCATTCAGAGTTCAGTCTTGTGTATTTCAATCTGAGCGCGAAGTGCATTGTGGGACAATGGGTTTTTATGTCCTTGTAGTTTCTTGTCCAAAACTGTTAGATTTTGTAACTTGTTATTGTTGAATAATGATGCATGTCAACTCCTGCTGCCAGCAGATGGCGACCTTACCCCGACTTACTTCCTGGATAAAAACATTTGCCATAATAATAATAATAATAATAATAATAATTGGGGTGAGGTATAACTGAAAGAGGCATAATGCTAAATATATTTCTACAGTCTTACACACAGGAGGTATTGTTGAAATCCAGGTCATGGAATCGGGGGAGATGACTGAATTCAAAATGTCAATGGATTTAATGAAGCGGGACACTAAATCAGTGTATAGAGCTGGAACTGCAAAGTAGTCCACATCCAACCTCTAACCACTGATTAAGTGCACTTTATTTAGTAATGGCATTCTATTAAAAAAAAGACTATTTAGAACAACCTAAATAAATTATGACATTAATTTTACAAACAGAAAGCAAGCCAAGACAGAAAGACTAAAAAAGAGACAAAAAGAAAGAAAGAAAGCAAGTCAGGGAAAAATGACAAAAAGGAGGAGAGAGAAACAAAAAGAAAAAAGAAACAAACAAGCATAGACATGAAAGAAAGAAAGAAAAAGAAAAAAGAAAGAAAGCAATTTGGGGGAAAAAGACAAGGAAGAGAGAAAGACAAAAAGAAAAAAGAAACAAACTAACATCGAAAAGAAAGAATGTCTGCAGACTCAGTTTGTGTGTCCTCTCTTCATACCTCTGGATCTGTGCTGTCCAGACTTGGAGTTCTTTGTGAGTTTGAAAACAGATTCTATTACTGCACATTCATGTTGTGAGAAAGAGTGCACAATAATAATAGTTCACCGGCCTTGCAATGAAACTATAGTGACCCTCTGCAAAAACCTTTATGTGTTCTATATTTCACATGTTGCTTGCTTGCTATTTCCCAGGGAAGAAATGACAGAGTTTCAGAAGTATCAGATATTGTTGACTTTAAAATGATATTACTGATGGATGGGAGAATCACAAGAATGCTCAGTTACTGGTCACAAACCAGCTGGAAACTCACATGCAAAACTCTTAGAGACACAAGGAAAAGTTCAAATCCAAAGGTTTATTCCAAAAACAGGAAGGTGTCACAAACCAGAGGAAGGCAAACGTCATCAGGCAGGGAATAGGCAGGAATCAATGTCTGATAAATCAAGAAGGGGTTCAGGTAGTCATAATCGAGGTAAGGTCACAGGTAATAATGCTTGAATGCTAAAGCCAATCTGGAAAACAGCAGGTGAAGGTGGCTGGTTTTTGTACTGCTGGGGTAACTGTGCGTGAAAGTGGGTTACTGGAGGGCAGGAGGGAGTGAGTTGGTGATCATACAGTGTAACTGAGCAGACTGAAACGGTGCATACTGAGAGACTGGGAGGGATTTGTGACATAAACAGAGAAACAGAACAGTGATGATTATATTGTTGGGAAAAGGTTGCTTGAAACAAAACTGGTCTAATTTGGAATGCACCATTCCTTAAAGAGCCATAAACTTCTGGATAATGGTTCTTTTGAAAGTGCGTTCAGCCATGTTGAAAAATAATTAAGGAACAAGCTGGCATAACACAAAGGGTCTTCTGTGGTATCCACACATTGTTTCCTAAAGTTCAGTGTGTAACACAGTCTATTCAAGTAATATATATTCATTCCCAGCTGGACTCCACACAGGCAGTGGGTTAGTTTGCAGCAGTGGAGGAGCTCAACTCAAAAACAAAATAAGCTACTGTTATTTAGTGGATCAACATAGTTAGATTTTACAGGAAAGAGATCTGTAAACAATGTGGCCCAGGCCTAGGGCCCAAAGACACATAATGACCGAGACAAAAATGATCTCAGAGGGACACAGAATGGTCTAAAATAGACACAGAATAACTACAAACAGACACAAAATGACTACATGATGAGCCACAAATAATCTCAAAGAGACAGAAAATTACCTCAGAGAAACAGAAACACTCTCAAAGAGACATGAAATACCTCAGAGGGACACAGATAACTACAAATAGACCCATAAAATGACTACAAACCACCAAAAAAATTACCACAATGACAAAGTGACCTCAAAGACACATAAAACAGTGACACAAAATGACCTCAAACAGACAAAGGATGACGACAAAGAGTCACAAAGGGACCTCAAAGAAACACAAATGACTACAAAGAGACTCAAAATTGACCTCAGAGACATAAACGATTGGACAGAGACACAAAATAGCCTCAAAGACGCACAAATGATGACAAACAGACCCAAAATGATTGTAAAGAGCCACAAAATGACCCCAAGGAGTCACAAAATCACCAAAAGAGACAAATTATGATTGCAGACCAACTCAAAATGACCTCAAAGAGACATGAAATAACAACAGACACACAAAATGACTACAAAGAGACAAAAAAGTTGTCAAAGACACAGAAAATGGCCTTAAAGAGACATAAACACTAGCAAAAAGACACAAAATGACTATAAACAGACAGAAAATGACCTCAAATAAATGCAAAATTATAACAAACATGCATGAAGTTACTACAAAAAGACACATAATAACCTCAGAGACAAAAGTGGTCATAAAGAGACACAAAATGGTCTAAAATATACACAAAATATCTAGAAACAGACCCAAATGATTACAAGAGCCACAAAATGATCTCAAAGAGACACAAAATGACTTCAAAGAGACACAAAATGACCCCAGTGACTCACAAAATCTCCTTAAAGACTCACTAAACAACCAGAAAATGATCTCAAAGGGACAGAAAATGATCTCTGAAAGACAAAAACGGTCACAAAGAGACACAAAATAACCTCAAAGAGACAAAAACATTTTCAGGGGTCTCCAAATGATCTAAAAAGACAAAAAAAAAAGAAAAATACTACAAACAGACACAAAATAAAAAAAAACAAAAACAACCACAATGAGGGACAAAATGACCACACAAAAAGATGCCTAACACAAAACAGCAAAAAAAGAAGGACCACCACAACGTTTGTGTGTCTTCCTCTGTAGGAGAGGTGGTGGGGCCCCTTGCATATCTGTGCCCGGGGGCCCAGTGTCTCATAATGCGCCCATGGTTACAACCACTGCCAGCCTGCCATAGTGGATACAGAGGATTTTAATTGGACACAGTAACAGACTTAAGAAGTGAGTAGACAGCTCTCCAAGCTGTGCAGGTGTGTGTTGCTGCCTGTAGAGGACACTGTGTTACTCTCTGCACCCTGGGATAAACTGACTGTCTCTGTCTCCTCCCATGCTTCTTCACTTCGAGGACCGACCGGCTCCAGTCTCCGGCGTCAGACAGCGTCTCATCGCGTCTGTGAGATGAACTTCTCACATTAATGTAAAGGGAAGTGAGAGAGGCGGATGTCTTAGTGTCACAGAAGAACTCATTTGCTGGGTTCAAGGCAGCGCAGCCTGTTGGGGCCAGTGGACGTCTCTCTGTAGCCCGGTGTGTAATCTGTCATGGATCTGCTTTTCATAATAACTTAGGCATCCTAGAAGACTCTCTGTTTATTAGGACAACATTAGAGACAGTGGAGACATGGACGGGGTGAACGTGAGCCAGCTGTCCGACGAGGAGCTGCTGATGCTGGTGAAGGAGGATCTGATCCGGAGGCTGAGGCTGCTGGAGAGCCGCAACATGGACCTGATGCTAGAGCACGGAAACATGATGAAGGACGTGAACCGGAGCCTGCAGGTCCACCTCCACGAGATCCGAAGTCTCAAAGAGGTCAACCAGAAACTGCAGGACGACAACCAGGAGCTCCGGGAGCTGTGCTGCTTTCTGGACGATGACCGATAGAAGGGGAAGAAGGTGTCCCGGGAGTGGCAGCGTTTCGGCCGCTACACGGCCAGCGTCCTGTGGAAAGATGTCGGTCTGTACCAGCAGAAGCTGAAGGAGCTGGAGAGCAGTCAGGAGGCGCTGAGGACGGAGAATATGGAGCTGAAGGAAATTGTCCTCATGCTGGACGAGGACAGGAGCGGAGCCGGCTCCCGGAGCTCCATTGACAGCCAGTCCAGCCTGAGCAACCTCAACTGCTCGGTGCCGGTTCGGGACGTCGGGGATGGCAGTAGTACATCCAGCACTGGAAGCGCCGGTAGTCCTGATCACCATCACAGCCACTTACACAAGACATCCGAGGGAAAGATATCATCCCTGAGGAGGTCTATGGACGACCTGTCCGCCCCTCACTTCCAGAGAGCAGATGGAATCAGTGGTAAGTGACAGGCTACTCAGATTTACACATCACCCATTTATAGATGATATTGCAATACATAGAATAGGTGATGAAAAAGTTGTTTAGGTTGTTCTGAAATTTCAGATAATGAATCTCAAATTCAAAACAGCTTGACTTTTGGCATCCAGTGTTACAGGCCACAACACATGACCTTACACAAATAGATAAAGACACTAATACAATTTCTCCTGTCTTTTTGTACAGACAGTGTTTTTCACTAAAATGATCATAAACTCAACCGTTGTCATAAAGCAAGTCAGTTCTTGACAGCTCTCAAATAGTCATGTCAATTTTAGCTTTAGAGGTTTTACAAAAACAATTCCCAGGCCAGGTCCACTTACTGGCTTTTCTCTTCATCACCAGATTAAGTTTGCTCAGTTATCACGGAGATAGATGGTTTAAAATGTGAGCACAACAGTTCGTTAAAGACTTCTCATTCTGTTGATTACAAAATTAGGCATCAGAGAGAAGTACCACAAGATGATGAAGACCATGTAGAAAAAAGCCAGTAAGTGGACTTTTAGCTGGGATTGTTGCGTAAAATTGCATTTTTCTAGAAAACTGAAGATGAACCTATAGCTTTATCTCAGCAAGAGGAAATATTGTTTGGGGAGTCAAATACATATGCTAGGTAGGGATGTGCGATATTGGCTATCTGATATGCTGCTATATAACAACTCATTTGGCTGATAACCGATACCGATATCGATACATCCATTTTTTCCCCCAAAAGTTTAGTGATCATCAAGCCTCTTTTGTAGTGGAAATTACAACATATAATGCATGTATACTCTTATCATGATGACCCACCAGCAGATGGAGACATGAAATAGTAAGAGAT
>JAPZEB010000007.1:27853647-27867846 GCA_029783705.1 Chaetodon striatus
ATTATTAATTGTTTATTATGAATGAATATTAGAATATTAGTGGAGATATATAGTGATGTATTTGTCACAAATATATAGTGAGAATTATGAAGTTATTTTAAAATACATTAAAAAAAAGTCATATTGTATAGATATATAACTTAATTAATGATCGACATGGAATATTGTATTTTCATGGATAAGGGGTGAGAGTATATAAGTTTTACTTTTTCTCACTCCTTTTTGAATATGTGCATTTTTTTCTCACTCTCTTTCATTTATTTATTTTTTCTTGCTCATTTGTTGCTATGCTTCTGTTATATTTGTTTTCCTTGGTTTTATATTATTTGCATTTATTCAAAATAAACTTATCAAATAAAATCAAATGGTATACTAACATATTACAAGCATTACAAAAGTATATGGTTTGTAATTTAGATTTTTTTTCTTTCTGTTTTACAATTACCACGATGTAACATCTCTATTGTTGGTTGAGGCCTACATTTGAAAAACTATGTGAGCAAATCAAAACATTGATTTTTGTTATGAGAAAAATGTAACAACAACAAACAAACAAAAACATTGCTTTTTTTCTTAGTGTGGACATTCAAGGCTAAAGGACTCTTTATTGAGGAAACAGTTTATCCTCAAATCAAAACCCTCTTACCTGTAGTCCTATTTTTCAATATATTGTTTCAGTGTGAGCTATCGAATGTTGGAGATATCAGTTGTAGAGGTGTCTGCCAACATAATGGAATTAGATGACACTCAGCTCCTGGTGCTCAAAGTACGAAAAAAAAAAATACATTCAAGATAATCCACAAGATAATCTTGTTGTGAACAGTTTCATGTAGGGACTATTTTCTTTCCACCAGACTACATCTGCTAACCTTATCACAGTGCAGGAGGAAGCATGCATCAATTTCAATCAATCTATCAATCAATCAATCAATCAATCAATATTATTTCTAAAGCCCAATATCACAAATCACAATTTGCCTCAGAGGGCTTTACAGCATATGACATCCCTCTGTCCTTTGGACCCTCACAGCAGGAAAAACTCCCCCCCAAAAAAACTTTAACAGGGAAAAAAAAATAGTAGAAACCTCAGGAAGAGCAACTGAGGAGGGATCCCTCTTCCAGAACGGACAGAAGTGCATTAGATGTCGTACAGAACAGATCAACACAATAAATTAACAGTAATGCTAGATGTGCGCTGCTGAGCTAGCTAACATCACAGGTCATCTAAGGAGGATGCCATTAATGTAAACATCCCGCACTTCTTCACCATGGTGACATGGCTGGTGGGTGTGGATTGGAGAAAATAGTTCCTACTTCCAACAAAGTATCCATTGAACTGGACAGAAGGCAGACACCTCTACGGCCAACATTTCCAACGCTGTGCAACTCACACCGAAACAATCTAGATTGGTCATTAGCACTACAAGTAAGAGGAAAAATATGTATTTTTGATTTGGGGTTGATCTTTCTATTTAAGCTTAAAAATCCTATAGGACACAGTACCACCACGCACCCTATTTAATCCCCCTTACACAAATGTAGCAGCCTTTGCAAACCTCTCAGACTTATTAAGGAGTCGGTATGCTTAAAGTGTGGTGCATTTAGTATCATCTAATAGTTTTGAAACCCCCCCTCCACTGACACATTTCAGACATGGCAGCTAAGGGAGCTTTTGCAACTTTTAAAAACAAGTGCACCCACTTATTTTATTGGTTACATAACTACTTTCCTCACTTTCTGTGTTTTCTGTACAAACTGAATGATTATTGAGTCTCGCTCCCCTCAGTGACGGCAGGGTTTTTGCATCTCCTGGGAGCATGGTTAATGGAGACAGCTATAGACACCTCTAGCCTAGACTTGCTCAGAAGACACTTAGCACGTACTAGTCTGAGTCAAGCATACCCTGTAGCATCCCTTTCCACCTGCTTTAGCATCCTCAAAACAAAGTTGTAGAACACAGTAGATGCCTTTGCTGCCCCTTGAAATCCTGTAGCATCTCATTGCACTGCTCAAAGCCCTTTACCAACTCTTCAAACCATTAAGCACCACCCCTTCCACCACTGCAGCCCGACCAACTTTTACTGGCTTTTCCCTTCACCCAATATTTAGCAGATGTTGCTGTTCTCAGTGCTCATATTCATGTGTTTATTTGGTGTGAGGGACATTCTTGGTGGTGGTGGAGTAAAACCAGAGGAGCAGTCTCTCTCTGCCTTTCACCCAGAGCCCGATTTGTAGCTGCTTTCAGCATCTCTCATCTCCTCAAGACTTTTGAGGGAAGAAGAGCAGGATAAGGAGGGGGTTAGATTTCCCCCTTGAACACCAAACCCTTTCGTTTGTATCAAAGCTTTGCCTCACCCCCGCTGACACCCCTGAATTATTCACTTAGAGGAAAAGATAAACAAAGCTTGCTAGCTACAGTTGTTCTATTGATTTCTCTGTGCAACATCACAGATAACAAAAAGAGGGCCAGTGGAGAGGAGCTGGGCTGCTGCCATCACTTTTTTTTTCATCTGTAAATAAATCAATAACATGCGTAGTTTTTCTCCTGAGAAAGCAACCTGTGTCCTGTTTCCCAGGCAAGCAAATAATGCATTTAAATTATATCTACTTTGTTTTTTAGGTAGTTTGAGCATTTGTCTGTGGATCGGGGGCCTTGCCATGTGGGAACAGTCTTTTCTACCTGTTGGTTAGGCTACAATTGCCCATTGCTGGGGTAATTTGCCATTCAGAGCGAGGTTGGGGAGTAAACAATGCTGGCTGAGCGCCAACAACAGGCAGCACAACCCCTGTGATTAGAAACAGCCACATTCTCTCTCTTCTTTTTGCTCTACTTTATGCACCGGCAAAGATGAAGCAAAAGCTTAACCTGTGTTGCATTGCTGAACACTGAGTATAGGCTTACAGTGATTGTTATTTCCACAAACATCTTCACATGCTGTGCCTTATCCCCGACTAGGAATGTTTGTCTGTACACACATTTTTGCGCATGTATGACACACAGCTAAATTTTTGGCCCATTTAGCGACACTCCTGGCCAACCAAGAGATCCCTTAACTGCCCCTTTGGCACCATTTGAAGGCTTGTAGATAAAAAGCATACCTGGGAGGAAATTGCAGGTTGGCGGGCGCGCATGTTTTCTCTCTCCCTGTCTAAGGCTGCTTAATCACCAGAGGGTTTCTCCATTGTTTTTGCTCTCCCTGTCCAGCAGCACATTATTATGTCATCAAGATGCTTAGGTAAACTGCAGTACTACGCGGCCACCCATGAAGGCACTCACAACAACCGTGGGATCTGAAATGTTTTCTCCCTCCGCTTGCAATTGGTCAGTGGATAAAGTGTGACCAGCCGCCAGCAGGCCTTGGCCCTCGGCGGGCCTCCCGTCATGGCTGCCAGCACAGCACCGCCATCTGCCTGTCTAGTGAGAAGTCTCGCTAGCAAGGGAAATCAGATCAGTGCATCCACGGTAGCTTGATGTGAGCCTCACTGCAACAGCTAGACAAAGCACTCACACACAGAAACACTCAGACAAGCAGAGCAGAGCCAGTAGTAAATGCCTTGACCTAAATGGTCAGTACTTGAGTCTATTGAGCAGTGGAGCAGGCTGGGATCTGAGCTCTGACCAACACTCTTTGCCACACTCTTTGTACGTGTACGTGCGTGTGCGTGTGTGTGTGTGTGTGTGTGTGTGTGTGTGTTTGTGTATGTGACATATAGGGGTTTAAAATGCTTCTTCTTAAAATGCTCCTTGACTGTCTAACCCTATCCCTCCGTTACCCATAATACAAACACACACCTCAAATAGATCTCTGACTAATAGTCCAAGGCAACAAGGAGTTCCAGAAACCAAACTTGTGCTACAAGTTCCACAATTTGTAGGTAATGTAGATTAAATAGGGATTTAAAGCTACTTCACTTAACAGCAGAATTGTTGTGCTGTTTCTTTGTATGTTTCTGTTGTGGTGTTATAATAAAAATGATGTGCAGAGGTGGAAAGTAATGTGACAACAGCTTAAATGCAAGATGCAAGTCTTGAAGCTTGTTTCCAAAGTAATGATGTTCTGCTGAATCATTTCTGTTAGCAGCCTACATAGCCTTATTAAATCAATTAGCAGGCAAGCTTAGGTTTCAGGTTGGGTTCTTTTGTAGTTTTTCCCTTGTTACTATTTGTATTTTTAGATGAGGTTATATAAATATTAATCATTTAGTAGAGTACCCACCCATTAAAATCAGAGCTGTTCCTGGGTTTGGACACAACCACAAGACAATGTTTATACAATTTTAAGGGAGCTCTGATTCCAATTTCAGCAGCTGGAGCAGCTAAGTGACCTGCCCTCTGTCCACATGACTCACAAC
This sequence comes from Chaetodon striatus, assembly GCA_029783705.1. Classification (NCBI taxonomy): domain Eukaryota; kingdom Metazoa; phylum Chordata; class Actinopteri; order Chaetodontiformes; family Chaetodontidae; genus Chaetodon; species Chaetodon striatus. The sequence goes on from JAPZEB010000007.1 coordinate 27,858,001, forward strand.
CATAATGTCACTACCCACTCATCAGTCCACCATCAGCCCCCTTGCGCCTTGGCCCACAACCGAAAGTCGTGATGAAATTGCTAAGTTAGTGATTAGTTGTCTATGAAGTATTAAGGTTAAAAGAGGGCGGTTAAGGTTAGGCCAAGGGAGGAGCTACATTTAATTACTTATGCTAACTTATGCTAAGTTAGCAATTAGCTTATTATGTATTATATATTTATACTTATGTGTCAGCTATATGCAGAGCCTACAGTGTAGCTTACGCACGTGGCCTATGTCTAGGGTGACCAGATCCCAACTCACCAGATGTGGAACAAAGACTACGTTTGTGTGGGACAATGTGGGACAATATGGGATACCAGTGAGATAGTCTAAAATAATTTAAAAAAACCCACACATTTCTATTCTATTTCTGTTCTTCTTCTGAGCAACACATTTTTTGTGAGTCTCGCGTTGTCTGTGTTGTTTCACGTCAAATTCACCTCCATGTGAAACGGACTATTGACTCAGGCAAACTTCACAAAAAACTTTCTCAGATTCGCCTTTCACTGGTTTCACCCATGGATAGATAGTTTCCCAGTCTTTGTTGTAGCTGCATTTCCTTTTCTTAGCCTTAGTATGGGTCTTTGTTTCCTCCCTTTCCTCCATGATTCGCTGTTTTGCATTAGTTTGTTGTTGGTGGGTGCGCCCTTAAACTGAGGTATTCCATGTCCCAGTTTGATTGACATGATCACACAGCCCGCCCCGCCCCCTGATGACAGCACTCACTGCTTTTTCCACACAGCCATTTGTCAGATGATAAAACACGCATTTCAAAACTGAAGCCTGACTGTCAACAACAATGCAGGACACCATCTCAATTTGCGGGACGTGTGAAAAGCAATGGAAATGCGGGACATCTGGTCACCCTAACTTGACCTAATACTTTATTCTGATTAACCTAAACCTGTTGTCCTTGTTCCTGGACACTGTCATGTGCCATCAAGTAGTAGTAAGGGCACAATACACTAATCCATGTAAAAACAAAATGGCCGCCATCTCTGCCAAGTCAGTCTGCTGCAACTCAAAGTAGTCAAGATCCAAAAGCTGATCATATTCTGTGGTTGAAACTTGTGTATTTATGATTGATAATGTTTGTAGTTTGATATGGCAACAAATTTGACCAACTTTATCATCAGATGAGATGCTGTTAATTAGGAAGTAGGCTACTTGTGTGAGGACAATGGGACTTTATTATCATTGACAGTGTGTAGTGTTTTTTTTTATACTTATCAGGTTCTACTGACCCCACATCACTAGGAGAAATTAAAGATGCATACCAAGCACAAGTTGGGGTCTCAGGAGGTTAAATACATCTGACCATGCCGGCTCCATTTATGTGTAACAACAGTAAATTTGACTGCAACTTTGTTGGTTCCCCAGCCCCAGTTGAAAAATATGTTCATTGTCCCCAAACAATGAAAAGGAAAATGATTTGTCAGTTTGTTATAACAGGATAATGAGTTCCCACTCAAAAAACTCAATTGGTGCCAAGTGAGACATAAGTTGCGCAGCCTGTTGGATAACACTCAACAATGACGACACTTGCTGCGTATCAAGCCACGACCACCTGGTGTGCTCGTGCTCACGCCCCTACAGCGCGCAGCGTCGTGGAAGAGTCAGCTGGAGTAAAACCGAGAGGATGTGGTGGCGAGGCTGTTGCTGTACATGTGCGCTTGTATTGTCACCGGGCGAGTCCTGTCTTCGTCTCCGGTGATACCGCCTTTGATTTTCCGTTCCTTATAAGTACAACATCATAACGGCGAGACGCCGTGCGTAAGCCACCAGACTAAGGGAGGTGAGTGGACGTGCTGGACATAAGTTTCTATTTTAACAGTAGCCTAACCTTATCTGACGCACACACACACTTCTCTATATTTGGTCCCACTGTTATACTTAAGTTATGTTGTTACTTTTGAGGGGGAAGTGTAGGTGCTGTTGGTACTGGTTTATTTAGTCATTTTAAATCACGTATAAGTTTGTTTTTAACTATCTCTCGTAATGGTAACCGTTAGACTGTGTTACTATAGTTAACAGTTACAGTTGAAACGACGTAGGTAAACGGTGAGAACCGCGCCTCATTTTTATTATACGTGAAAACACTCCAAATTAAGTGTCTTTACATAACGATAATACCGAATATTTTATTCTATGGGAGGCTGATAAGGGTGATAACATTGAAATAGGTGCACTAAGGCACTGACAACGTATACTAAACCCAGGTAAAGTGGGAGAAGTGAGGTTTTTACGTATAGTGCTACTTTTAAAATAAGCAGCCAGTCACTGAATGTGTTATTGCATCGTAACTACACGTGTTTTATATGAAATGATCATTTTTAATGGTTTAAAATAACCAGGAAAGGCTGAGCAAAGAGTGCTGCAGCTAAAGCAAAAGGGAAATAACAAGAGAAATGGCTGAAGGATGTTATAATAATAATAATAAACTTTATTTACATAGCACCTTTCAAAACACAGTTACAAAGTGCTGTACAACAAAATTAAAACACAGGAAGAATAAGACAAATAACATGTCATAAAATGTCCACTAATAAAAGATAAAATAAGGAAGGTCAAAGTTAAAATCAAGATAATAAAAGGGTCATTAAAGTCAGTATGAAAGCAATAAAACAGACAGACAGCTCAGATAAAGTCAGGATATGCTGTACGATAGAAGTATGTTTTTAGGAGAGACTCAAACGAAGCCAGTGACTCAGACAGCCTTTTATCTCCAGGCAGGTTATTTCAGAGCCTTGGGGCCCTGGTGGCAAAAGCTCTGTCCCCTTTGGTCCTCAGTCTGGACTCTGGGACAAGCAGAAGACCTCTGCCTGAGGATCTCAAACCATGCAAAGGTTCATACGGGACTAACAGGTCTGAAATGTAGCCTGGAGCCAGGCCATGAAGAGCCTTAAAAGTAATTAAGATTTTAAAATCAATCCTAAAACAAACAGGGAGCCGATGTAAAGAGGCTAAAAAGTACTTTTTACCAAAATACTTTCACACTATACCAGGTGCCATAAAATAATGACTTATGCTGGGGGTGTTTACATGCATTTAAAAGTCCAGTTTCAGTCAGACTAAGCCAATAATTCGATTTTCTCGAGTCATGACAAGTTTGTTAGTGATACAACTTCACTTATATTGTTTTAAGACTGAATTTTTCTACCCAATCTTTTAGTGCTGAAGCTGCTGATTGATAATATTTTGCACAATATTTAATATCTGTAAGTATTTGGGTGTTTTTTTATCCAGAGAAGTTTACTGTAGTCACGGTGGAAAGGCCTCTGAAGCAGCTAATCACTTTTTAACCTGGCCCTTAAAACCATGTGCTTAACCTAGTCATCCAGTGGGCTAAATCGCACCCTTTGGTGGGCCGGTTCTGGCCCACGGGCCGTATGTTTGACACCCCTGACTTATACTATTGTGTGTCAGTCACCCTGTCATATAGCTGACATTTTTAGTATTTTTTCCGCTTGACAAAACGTTTAAGATGACGTAGTGAGTCCATGTCAGCCACAAATGTCCAGAATTAGAAATCACTGTTTTACACACACACACACACGCACACACACATGTCCATCGTAGACAGTACGGCACCAAGGAAACAGGCAGCAAAAGAACAAGGAAAGCATGGCAGAAAATTTTTTAATAAATAGTTTAATTCAATTTAATAAATTGTTAGTTTACATTAATAATTTAACGTATTAATGACTGAACTGATAAATTGATTTAAACCTATCCACCTTATTCCTAGCCCCCATGATTATGTGCGCGACTTCCGGTGTTGAACCAAAAACGGCGATTTCCAATGGTAACAGTTTGTTTACAGTACTCTGTTCTTTCTTCCAGGAGCAACTGGGAAATAAAACATGAAACACACCACCTGTTATTGCTCAAACAGGATCATGTGATCATACCTCTGCCATCTCTGACAGCCATCTCAAAGCAACCCAGCACGCTAACAATTAGCTCGCCTTGCTCCGTTAAAATATAGTTAACTTGAACATGTCCCGAGCTAACTTAAGGCAAACATCTGCTCCTTTAAAGACTTATTAAGAGATACTAACACATAATTCAGTATGAACTGTAGCTCCATGTAAAGTGAAAAAATGGGATGTTTCCCAGCTAATCCTCCGCTCGTCTGCGTTAACCACACAGTTTACACATTGTTTTAACTTGTGATTTATTAAAACTGTTCTGCGTGAAACATGAAGCTGAATTTAGCAGCAGACTTCAGTTATAGTCATATAAAGTAGGAGGAAAAGAAATAACTTTCATTTCCATTTCTCAATACAAACTTACTACAATAACAAAATCTGGTTATGTAAAATGAACTCTGATTATGTGTTTTTCTTTTATAGGCTGCTTAAAAAAAAAAGAGAAAAAAAAAAGGTGCCCTGTGTACTTGCTGTTAGCATCAATTCCCAAATAAATACAGTTGTACTTCCTGGTCAGATCAACACAGAAATTAAACAGTAAAATTAGAGGTGGTGATGTTGCAGATTTGCTGCCAGGTGGATCACATAAGGCTCAACGTCCTGCTGTGATTAGATAATGTGTGAACTTTGCATTCTCAGAGATGTTATACTGATGGTGAAAAGGCAAATAAACAATGATCAGTGAAACTACATGAAGACAAAGGAGGAGAGAAAAGGTCCAATAAAATCTAATTTTTATATTATTTAATATTGTCCAGAAATTCAATGAAAAGACCAAAATCAACGATGAATTGATCCCAATAAGTTTGTGTATCTAAAGTGTGATAACTCTTAAGTGGACTTTAAACCTGTGCGGCAGACCCTAAGCCGTCGCCTACGCCGTTGTGAGCATTCTTACTTGTGCGTTGGTGTTTCAGCGTTGCTATGCGATTACACTGCCAGACCGCTTTTTGGGGGTGGGGTATATGTGCCACTGTGTAACGTAGGTATGGTCCCTGTCGACTAGAAGAAAATGTTAATTAAGACTAGTCAACTTGTCTAAAAAGGGAAAACACAGTTGAAAAACAGTCAAAATTTAGCACAATTTACTGTTAAGTATTTGAAACAGTCCCAACAACATCCTTAACAAACATGGTGACCATGAGTGATAATTCATAATTTCTAGCGTTAAGTCATTCCTACGTTGCTAGTAACTACCATAGAGTGTAAAATTAATGGACCTAGTTACCGTGATGTCACTGGTTTGTGAACTCCCATCTGAAGTCTTGAGTTCAGCATTTCAGTCGCTGCCATCTTGTTTTGTTGGAGCCAGAAGTGAGCATATTTGGGCGAGAGGCTGGAGCTGTGGAGGAGTGAGAAGTGTGTTGAGTGGTGAGTTATATAACAATTCAGCCCTAATAGAGTTGTCATAAATGTTAAAATTAGCTACTGAGACCAACACCGGGTTGTAAAGATGATTATTTCTGCTGTAAAGTTGGGCATTTTAACATGGGGGTGTTGAATTGATTCAAATGTTCTGTTTACAGCAGATGTAGCTTACATGTTGTTTTACAGTCACATTGTCTGCTTTGAGAGCAACATTATTGGAGTCCATGTTTTGAAACTAATTCAATAACACTAAAGGAGAGAACTGAAACATTTGCAGCTGTTTTTGGAATATTCACTTTGATTATTATAGCAAGTTTTTTTTTTGTCGAGAGATCCTGGAGGGACTGACAAGGGACTGATTGAACTTTTGTAAAAGAACGGTGAAATTGTTAACTATACATACAGCAATGACACTGCATGTGCACCACCAGGAGCTGGGTGTGCTTTACAAATGCTAAAATTTAATGCATTTGTTTAGTTTTGTAACGATTTTCCTACTTTAATAAGAGGAGGTAGGTTAGGAGGGTTCCTGACCACATACTTTGTTTAAATACTTTGTTTACATTCATGAAAGTTCAATTTTGTTCAATTTGTGACACTGATAACTTGAAATAAAACAGCCCTTTGTAATTTCTGTAAGTTGGCTATATAATACCAAAACATTTATACAGTTAAAATGGCCAAAAATGTGAATGACTGTGTTGTAGGACAATTTAAGGTGTGCCCCTAAATTTTCTGCTTGTGCTCCTAAAATTTTCAGTCAAGGGCTACAGTGATCCTTCTAGAAACACTAAGTCTGGAGCCCTGAATAATTTAGTATATATTATTCTAAAATGAGCCATTCAGCATAATGAGTTCTTTCACTTTATGTTTGTACTGATACTTGAGTAGAATTCTGAATGCAGACTTTTTACTTGTGACTAAGTATTTCTACACTGTTGTTATGGCAGTTAAGGTACGCAAGTAAAAGATCTTTGTACTTCCTCCACACTGTGCACTTTGTGGCGTCACTATCATAACACTTCAGAGTGTGCTGTTACTTAACTGTCAATAATCAATATGGGTTTTATTGTCAAAGAGGCACACTAATGAAAATAATTTGACCGTAATCAGACTGAGGTGTAATTACATATTTAATGCCATAACACCTTAGTATTACTTAAGTTCGATAAATGGGAAAACTGGATGGAGTTGGATCATGTTTGTGTGTTTTCAGAGGGAAGAAACAGAGAAGTAGCGTCTGAGATGTTGAAACACTGAACCGTTTGAGTGACGCCGGCATAAAACGGAGAAGTTTCAGGGAGTGTCCACATTGCGCAAAATGAAAACCTGCGAATAAGCACTTTCAGCAATAACGGTCACTGATGTTGTCATTCTGTTTTTGCGAATTTGCTATGTTGATAGTTTCCCATGGACCCAACCCAGATGTATCATCGGGGGGTGACGGTCAGAACAAAGCTGCATTGAAACTTTAGTGTCAAGGACGCCAGCAATTTGCACCAACCAGTGCACACTCGCTTCAAACTGGTCAGAAGAGCTGACAGTGTTTTCTGCTACTCTTTGTATCATGTTGGTTAAGGGGCACTCTGAGAAAGACCTTTCCAAAATCACAACAGTGCCTTTTTAGTATGACACGACTAAGGCCTTTTGCAAAATCTGTGGTCGTCTGAATCAGAATCGGGTTTGTGCATATCCAACCCGCTATCTAAGTCTTTCATAGTGTTGAAGAGTAGATGTTGATCCTCTTCCAACCAGAGATGTGGGACTGTCCTTTGGGTCTCTGGATTCTATAAGAATGTATCTAAGGGTGCATTCACACCAGGATAGTCCGGGGGACTCAGTTCGATTGGGCAGGGGAATGCTGAAAAATTTCACACCTTCATTTGGTTCGATTTTGGTTCACACTGCACTTTTTAAAGCGGACCAAACCGCCTGGACAACATCACGCAATTACAACAGCTGCTCCTTTGGGGGCGGTGTTGCACGAAACAACCACTGACCAGGAAGAAAAAAAGCATGAGAAAGGAGAAAGCCCGGCTCATCGATTGGCCAGGACTGAAAGCAGAAATCCATCCCCTTCTGCCGGCTTGGTCACCGCAACAACAATGGAGCGACACCTAATTAATGCAGCCTGCAGTATGTTTTAGACATTTTCCAACTTTTTCTTTTTTTTTTTTACCTCTGCTTCTCCCAGTTCACGCTGTTGGCTTTGTTTTTTTTTTCTACCCAAAATGCACTGCGCTCTACATCATTTTCTCTCTTTGGTTCACTGGATAGTCCATTTGCATTTCCCACTGTAAGCGAACCGCAACAGGGTTCACTTACAAGATCCCCAGTTTTCAAGCGGACCAGGGTTCACTCGTTTGGTCTGCACCAGAGTTTGATGAGCGTTCACACCACTCCAAACGGACTGAACTATCTGCGGAAGCGGACTAGAGTTCGTTTAAATGTGACCAAATAGCGCCAGTGTGAATGCGCCCTTACTTCATAGGTTGACCAGATGTCTTGTTTGTTAAATCACAATCTGCAAAGTAACTTTATTTTTCAGACAAATGTATGACTAAAAAGTTCAATGTTTCCCTCTGAATGTGGTGAACTACAATTATAAAGCAGTGTAAAATAAAAATATTTCAGTAAAGTAACTCAAAATTGTACTTGGTGTGTATGATGTGATGTACAATGTGGCGTACTTATATAACCTCTGAAACATAATTCACAAGTGGGGAAGTGAAATAAGCGTACATAGGAGTAAACAAGCGGGATGTGATTGCATAACCGATATGATCTAATTTCCTATGATTGGTTGGACATGGTTCAACCAAGATGCATATTAAGAGGACGGCTGCTTAGCTTTTGGGGTTTGGAAGACATTTTTCATTGAATCATCAGACTGTCGGGATCTCCAGGTAACACTTTTAAGTTTTACATTGCATCAGATCAGCTTAGAAATTCAGTGTCTTTAGTTGTGATCCATGGCTTCAGAACATTTCACCTTATAAATGATTTTACATGACACATAGATGTGAGCCTCTGCAGCATGAGGAGGCAAATATTTTAAACTTTAATCCAAATTGTGAAACTTTCTGAATGCTCTTCTTTGTATTGCAACTGCTGCACCACAATTTCTCTCAGACAGGGGAGACTGGGTGTGGCTGAAACACTTTTTGTCTCAGCACTGATAACTCTAACCAAGTTTCTATGTCGGGGCTCTCAAGTTTTAGCACAACATCGCCTTATTTGTCTGCCACAGATAGCAATGTTTCGAACCTCCCCAGCTATATCACAGAATTTATCATTTGATGTCCAATACAAGGTGTCCTGCCCCACTGCTGGGGTAAGTTGTGACAGTAAGAGCAAGGATTAATTAGGGATGCACGATAACATCGGCACATCACTGGTATCGGCTTTAAAATGAACTCAGAGTCGGCCAACGTGCTTTTTCTTAATTTGCACAATGACTGAATATTACATACGTTGAAAAGTATTATATTTCATGTCTCCATCTGCTGGTGGGGCGTCACGATAAGAGTATGCATTTATTTATGCATGATCACTAAAATTAGGTGGGGAAAAAAGTGGTTCAAGCAAGATATAAATTTAGACAACACTGTTTATATCAATATAGGGTCAAGTTGCATCACATAACACATACCAGTGTTCATCTCTCCCCTCTCACACTCTCCACATAGCTCTACCTCATTCATTCACTCACTCACTCACTCACTCACTCACTCACTCACTCACTCACAGTTTCTCCATCAACAGTCAGTTAATCTGTCTGTTTTTTGTCTACAGTGTCGGTCGATATGTTGGATATGCAACGCTAAATCAGTCTTTGAGACGGATGATGTTACCGCAGTTGCACACGCACAATACTGTGGGCCTTTTCCTCTGTAACTTGTAGCCGTGTCCAGTCAAGCCATGCTGCACCGATTGGTGTTTCTGTTATCAGTTTAGACGCTCGGTGACGCTGCTGAGTTGCACACCTACTCCTTCTCTGGAGTAGGTACAAAAGCCGGGCCGCCCGCCCTTAAGTGGGTAGCTCACCTCACCTCTGTCTGCAGTAGACCAGAGAGAAAGGTGTCTTTAAAAGTCTCTCAGTACGTCTGTAGCTTCTGACTGAATCTCTGGGGTTTGGAGATTAGTTTCTCTCCTGCGTCCTGTTTTACTTTAGATATCTGCTTTATTTTACTGTTTCATGTTCGTTATCAGCCATATTAGAAGTTATGTGAAGTTGCTGCTCAAAAACTCAACATTTCCTTAATTTGCTGCTTCACAATAAAAGTTTTTACATAACAAATTAAAGGAGGACTTTTATTTTTAAGACGCTACAGGAATTATAACAGGTAATATATAACTGAACTAGCTAAACTTTATTAGCAGCTTTCCTTAAATAAAGATAAGTCTAATAATACGGCAGGGAGGAGAGTGAAAGCAGAAACAGCCACAGTGAGATGTTGATGAAGAGCTGCAGACAACAGGCTCTTACTGCACCTCTGCAAAC
>JAPZEB010000007.1:27932210-27946066 GCA_029783705.1 Chaetodon striatus
CTGTTCTACTTTTGGAGACTTTAGGGACCACAAGTAACCCTGCATTCTCAGAGCGCAGTGTTCTGGTGGGATAATAGATTTGAAATGGCAGTACTTTTGGTGAACTACACATAATGTATATTATGACAATTTTACTGCTCTCAGTGAAAAGAGGAATAAGCCAAGTGTGTTGAACTGAAGCAGGTTTGACCTGTCAACGAACAGTAGTCAGTATTAGCAGTGAATTTCCTATATACCGTCTATGAAGCCCCCATCACCCACCCACATACACTTACTGCCTCACTGAACTCATCAAGCATAGTCTTTTTGTTGCATTTTGACTGTCCTGCTAATAGAAAATTGACATTTGGGAAGCTTTCATGAAAAAGAAAAAAAAAAAAAATCTCTAACCTTTTTTAATGAAGCCAAAAAAGAAAAAAAAAATCTTGAGTGGCAGGGAAAATGCTTAGCATGTGTTGTGTGATCCTTTGCCCGCTGCACAGATATTAAGACTTTTGAATGAATAAATTAGCAGAAGGAAGCAGACGCCAAATCCTTTCCTTTGTGATTAAAGAAACTCCATCAGATTCCTCGCTTTTTTATTAGACGGGGTGTTGCAAAGAAAAGAAAATGGCATTCTTTTGGGTTCCCTGTGCTCACACACACATGCACACATGCACACACACACACACATACATGCACAATCACCTCACAATCCCGCCTTGTCCATTTATTCAACACATTTCTCCGGGGCACCATTGCTATTCTGTCTGTCTGTGGCTGCACAAAGATTAGGCCTCTGCTGTGATTTAAAAAAGACCAAGTAAAAGAGGAAAAAAGGGTAATCATACTTTAAATTCTTGAATAATTTCTGAAAAGAGAATTTCCTCTAATTCCCCACATAATATTGGGTTTATAACGTTTATTTGTAAGTGGATGGGTCGACCTTAATTACAGTCATCGGAGACCCTGCATTCTCCTTTTGTAATCTCTGACATATCAGCACTTGATAAGATTACTATATAACAGTGGTAATATTTCACTTTTCGAAACGTGATTAGCCTGTGTTGAGATTTCTATAGAATGTAACATGTTGTGATTTGCAGAAATGCAGAAATTGAGTTGTAATGAACTCACAGTTTAGTAATTAGGAAAATACATGCTTTGCTCATTTTGGCTGCCCAGTGTCGCTATTACTGCAGTAGCACTTTGTGTGAAGGAACCAAGAAAGAGGAGTTAATACATGATAACTGAACAGCAGAGGGGCTGGACTGTGTGGGAGTAATGAGACTGAGATGTACAGAGCCTAAGAGTGGTCCTAGAGAGAAAAAACAAGTCTAGGCTGTGATGCATTGCTTTGCGCACAGAGATATAATTTGTTACCTTGGTTTAAATAAAAATTTATAACATTTTGGTAATTTGTGCCCATGAGATAAGGTATATACAGAGATCACCCATGAGCCAACACCATGGGGACACTGTAGGTAATGGCTGATGAGACTTTTTATCATTATTTTTTAAGTATAATTTTTATTTACTCTGTGAGGTTCAACCAAGTTTGGGCTGTCTGTGGTAGTTATCGCTACAGCTTGCGGGCACTGGGAAGAGTTCTTTTCAACATGAAAAAATATCAACACTTGTGTTTTCTTTCTTCTTTCTTCTGTGTGTACTATATTGAAGGCCTTTCCTTTACAGTAGTGACTGTCTTTACAGCCATCAGAAGGCAGCAGGTATCTGTTCCATCTGCATTCTCTTACTGAAGTAATGTACACTGTCAAGACACAATTACAAACAACAGATCTGCTGCTTACATTTTGTGCAAATAGCATCAGACTGTTGTAAAATAACTCCCATGCTTATGTGCACATCAAATGTGTTATTTTGATGAATTATTCTATACGTTTTCCTCTGCACACTGACAGGTGTGTTGGAGAAGAAAAAGATGATAACAATTCATACAGCTCCATGAAAAATTGTGAATTCACTTTAAACTTCTCATTCCAGTTACATAATTTTTTTGGGCTTGACATGTTTCGGCGGAAGCTTCCGCCTTCCTCAGAAGGGTCACTTGGTGGTGGTTGTGACGGGTCTTTATCAGCTGATCTGTCAATCAGCTGATGTTGTCAGTTGATGGCATGACCATCCTGTCAGTTTTTGACAGGACTCTCACGCCTCCCGCTGTCCGTCTACTGCCTCTCCAGGACGCTGGTCCAGGTGTGGGAGAGCATGTATGCCCCCTCGTGCCTGTTCATCGTTCCTGGGCCCCACTTCCTTATCTGAATAGCCTCCCTGATTCAGTGCTGGTGTTTGTTGTCCTCTGTGTGGACGACTCTGGCCTTGTCCCAGTCCATTAGATGGTTTTCTCTTTTACAGTGATGTGTTAAGATTTGTAGGTTTCTTGTTCTTCCTTTTCTGTCATTGATCTTGTTCGTCTTTTATCTGTCTCCTTCTCGCATTCCTTTTGATGTTCTTGTTTCCGTGTGCTGAAGCTCCTCCCTGTCTCCCCGATGTATCTTTTATTGCATGATTGGCATAGTATCTCGTATATGACGTTGCATTTATTGTTTTGTTTGATCTTGTCCTTTGGGTGCACCAGAATTTGCCGTAGTTTTGAGTGTGGTTTCACGGATGTGTTTATATTGTATTTCCTCATTGTTCTTTGGATGCATTCAGTGACCCCTCTGACGTATGGTAGCGTCACCACTCCTCTGTTTTCCGTTTTGTTTGTGTGCTTCTTTTTCTCCCGCTGTTTGGTTTCTTTCTTCTTTACTTGTCCTGCGCCTTTCTCTATTGGCCATCAAAACATGATTCTTTCTTGTGTATCACCCATACCTGTCCCCACAAAACAAAGGCAGGTAGGAGCCAATCATAACCAAGGGAACACAATTACTCTACTTAAATCTGAATAATATTAATAATATATCGATTAATAAATAGCACAGTAACTGAAGTAATAAAAATAATCCAAAAATACAATGTGTGCAGTAGTTATGGTTACAATTTTTCTAACCTATTCATTCCAGTGGGTCACAGTTAATGTTGTGGAAAAAGACATTTTGCACCATGAGTTAAGTCATATACACAATTGACGTGCACATGTGCCTGACATAAAGCTGTGTTGAGGTAAAATAAAGAGCACTTCCTGGTTCAGAATTTATCTCTTTGCCTTATTCTATCAATTGGAATCTGAGCTCACCACAATATATTTGTAGAATTTAATGACATTTAAAAAAAATGTTGTAAAATGTGTACTCAAAGTTTTTATGTTCATGTGACATATATTTAAATGCTCAAACAACAACAACAAAAACGTTGTGCTAAACTAACATAAAACTCCTGTCAGACAAGGATCATGTGACATGTTTCTTTGGTGTCTGGTGTACTCAAAACTTTTATTGTGCTAAACTAAAAGTTCTGAGGGCAAGCTGTGTCCAAAAAAAAAAAAAAAAAGAATTAAGTTGAGTGAGTGAAGTGGGGTTTAGAATGTTCAGGATGATCCCACCCTGTGCCCAAATGTGCCACAGGTGCATCAAGGGAGCCTGGCCACAAAATGGCCAAAATTGTGTTTGGCATGCTCCTGATGCACTTGGCACGGCATCCCTGACTGCAATCTGGCTGTGCTGCATGGTTCACGATGATGATAAACTGTGTAGAATAATTCATCAAAATGTTTGACATGCACATTAGCATGAGAGTTCCTTTTACAACAGTCTGATGCTATTTGCACAAAATGTAACCAGCAGATCTGCTGTGTGTAATCGTTGCGTAACAGTGTGCAAGATGTCTTCAGTGAAAGGCTGCAGATGGAACAGATACCTGCTGCCTTTAGATGGCTGTAAAGACAGTCACCAGTGTAAAAGAAAAGGCCTTCAGTATAGAAGACAAAACTACCAGGAGACGTAAGTGTTGATATTTTTTATGTCAAAAAGAACCTTTCCCAGCACTGGGAAGCTGTAGCAATAACTACCACAAACAGCTCAAATGTAGTTAAATAATGTTATATGTTATATATAATCTTATATATGTTAATAATAAATTGCAGAGTAAATAATAATGTTAATACCAATTAAAATAATAATAAGGAGCCTCCTCATGACATGATGTCATCAGCTGTTACCCACGATGTTTAAGCCATGGTCAGGTATGTTATAATTGTTATGTCTTGTGCACGCAAATGTATAAAATGTGGCCTCCAATTATTTATTTTTCTCTCTATAGCATTTTCTTGGGCTCCGTAGTGACGGCCACACTGCAGGTTTGTAGACACCCTTTGCATTCACACACACACACACACACACACACACACACACTGACACACACTGCACTGTCACCATGAAATGAAATAGGGAATGAATGAATGATGTATTAAAATGGCTACAATTAAATATTGAAAGGAACTGATGGAAAACTGATACAACAGTGAAACTGAAAGAGATTAATGTAGAAAGAAGAGAGTATACAAAAAGATGTTTCTTTTATATTAATACATGGGTGAATGAATGAGCATTTCTGTGACAGACTATGTGTTTTGATTAATGAACAATGAATGAACCAATATGTTAACAATAAACACAGGGACAAACAAAAAGCTTAATAATACAGTAGTTGGATGGATGTATAAATTCATGCTTTGATTAATGAATGTATAAAAGAAGAAAGTAAGTAATAAAGAAACATTTGAAAATGAATGGGTGGGTGAATATTAGGTGGACAGCTGAATTTCCATTTGGAGATGAATAAAGTTCTTTCTATTCTATTCTATTCTACATGAATGATTAATAAAATTAGTAAAACAAACAAACAGGGTGAAATAAATAAATAATATATGGATTAACGAATGAATGAATGAATGAATGAATGAATGAATGAATGAACACAGTCCCTCAACATTAGGTCTCATACTTGGTTTGAAACATATGCCCTCTATTGCTGTTGGTGACAAAAAAAAAAAAATATATATATATATATATAATTTCTGTGTTATGTACCTTTGTTTTTCAGGGGATGCTCCTTCAGTGTAGCCCTGCACATCTGTGTGCTGACCAATACCATCTTTAGAGATGCCACAGACTTTGTGCCCACTGAGACGGTTTGTGGAGGGTACGTTTGGCATCCTGCATTATGGAATGTGGCCGTAGTGGGAAGGTGTTGGGTACTAGAGCCCTGCTGTAATGTATTCTAAAAGACAAAGGAAAATGAAGTAACTTAAACTGATATTGCACCAGATGAAAACAGTCAACATCGAAAATGCTAAACAGTGTCCCCAGTAAAATCAGCAGACCATACATACGTATTCAGACACATGTAGAGACAGACATACATATAATGTCCTTTCACTACACGAATACCTTTCCAGCTGTATAACTCAGACTAACCACACTGATTGATGATATTGTGACCGGCCTCCATGTAACAGAGCTCCAAGCAAAAAACATGTTCTACATCTACCGTAAAACATATATTTAAAGCCAATTCCCAAGAAAACTCTGAGTGCGGCCACACATTTTGACAAATAAACACAGGTCTTAATTTGACCCCAAATGTGATTTCTGTCGTGTTGTCAGCTTATTGTTTAAGCTTGCTGCAACTGCTTAGATCGGGCATCACACATATGAATGGTGAAAACTTTGTTTATACGGAGATGCTACACATCTTTGGCTCTGTAAGATTCTCCACAAATAAACCTTTCAGTTCATTTTACTGAGACCACCCAGCAAGCAGTGTAACTTGATATAAGCTGAATAGCAAAATCATTACAAAACAGTAACTGTGGTAAGCCAGTTAGCTGAGGCCTACAGCTAAAATGCTATATGAAACACTAAAGAAAAGGTAAAAACTCAATAAGCATAATAGATCCTCATTGAAAGCCGCTTCCCAATTAAACTCCGAATGTGACCACATATTTTGACAAATAAATGCAGGTCCTAATTCAACCCCAGGTCTGATTGATGTCATGTTGTCGAGCTAGCAGTTGTTAGCTGTTTAGACCAGGCATGAGACATATAAATGTTGAAACTTTTGTTAATATGGTTAATATGGTTAATATGGTACCCTGGTCCACTTCCACGGATAATTCGGTTTGTTTGAAATGGTGTGAGCTCTCATTTGAACTCCGGTGCAGACCAAACAACTGTGAACCATGGTGTGGTTCCCTTACAGTGGGAAATTCGAACGGACTATCCAGCAGAACAAAGAGAGAAAGTGAACCAAAGAGAGGAGGTGACGTAGAGTGCATTGCATTTTGGTGTTTGGTATTTTTGTGGTCACCTAGAAGGCTTTTATTTACTTTTATTTCACAGATAAGAAACTGTAAATTGTGACGACAGTAAAGCCTCCACTAAAATAGCATTTTAAGTCTTGTGTGATTCATCCCTTAGGGAGTAATACTTTTCATATGAGAAGAGAAAATCTCCGTAGCTAGGCTAATTTATCCATCCATCCATCCATTTCCTAACCGCTTATCCTCTTGAGGGTCGCGGGGGGGGGCTGGAGCCTATCCCAGCCTATCCCAGCCGACCCCCAGTGTACCCCAGCCGAGAGGCGGGGTACACCCTGGACAGGTCGCCAGACTATCGCAGGGCTGACATGTAGAGACAGACAACCATTCACTCTCACATTCACACCTATGGACAATTTAGAGTCACCAATTAACCTAGCCTGCATGGGAGGAAGCCGGAGTACCCAGTGAAAAAAAAGAACAGTAATAAAAAATGGTCTAAAATACAATATTAGGCAAAGCTGGAATGATTACTCCATTCATTTAGTAGATCCATAGAAAAATAAGAAAAGTGCACTCAGTAGAGTGCAGATTTCCACCAGGCAGCCACCTGGGCTGATCATGGCCACACTAGACAATTCTGTTCCAGCACATGCAGCGCAGCACGCTTCAGAAGCTAACAAAAATACACGCCTTATCTATTTTTGACAAAGCTGCCTTGTGTTGCACAGAACAGAGTGAGTTCTCATGCTAACAGGCACTTGGCGTATGATCCATTTGATCATTGGATCCATTCATGACTGGACTGTACACGGTCTTAAGTTTGTCTGTAGGCTACAGCGCAACAAAGTAGGACACAACAACAAAAAACCCCAAAACAAAACAAAAATAAACATTTAACTAATGAACAGAATCACAAATATTAGGCTCCCAAGTGTGGTATGACAGCATGCAGCGGACAGAACAAAACCCAGTCCCAGCCATAGCAACCGCTGTGGTGCTCCCAGGCGAACGGTCCATCCTGACTCCCTTTAAGTTAAGATGGTGGTCAAGATAACAAAAACAGTTGACTTATTCATCTTGTAGCTTTTCTATGGATGTCAGTTTTCCAAGACTTGACAAAGGACAAAATGTGTTCTGCGACAGATGGTAAGGCTTTTTGTTTTCAGCTGAGCTTATGGCCTCAGCAGTCAATGACGGTGTAAATCAATCAATAAAACAGGTTTTCAACATTTATGAATCGCCTCAACTACCAGAGATCCTTGAGCCAATAGTCATACATGTGCACACAAAATATGAGGCTGATTGATCCAGTTGTTTGTGAGATAAGCTGCAGACAAACAGATACACTCACTCACACGACCAAATTCACGATCCCCTCCAGCCTTACGCTGAGCGGAAATTATAATTCGATAATTTATCAAACAAGTCACTCTCACGGCAAAAATGCCAAACACTCCCTTCTTCCAGCTAATCAATTTAATGCTCCTCTGTATCATGTAAATATCTTTAGGAGGGTCAGTTGGACAAAGCAATAATTTGAAGACATCATATTTGACTCTGGAAATTTGTGATCATCATTTTTCACTATGTTATCACATCAGACCAAGTAATTAATTGACAACGAGAAGGATGATTAGCTGCAGCCCTGCTTTTCCGTCAGTCTGTGCATTTAATTTAGAATTCCAGAAATGTCAAACTGGAGAGACGATCCTTCAATTTACCCGCCAGCCACAATTACAAGACTAACTCAATAATTGTAAGGTCGTGAGGAGGATAAACACGGCCTTGTTCAAACAAGCAAAATATTTACAAAAGCCGACACCATTTATGTTCCATCTTTAGACGCATCTTAAGATGAGACAGTTGAATCCAGCAACAAGTTGGGAGATTCCAGCCATCTGTGTTATTCCTGACAACACACCGCTGTCTGCCGTGTCTCTGGCTGACACTTATGTTGTTAGACTGGCCCGAGCAAGGAAAATAGGAATGTAAAACCTTTCTGTTCATTATTTCATTTTTAATAAACTTATTTAAGAGAGCTGTCAAGGGAACAAAGTTTTCAGTGACTGTAACTCCATCATTCATGCAGCTGACAGAAGTAAGTGGTGAAACTGAAAACTGAGCCGTGGGTTGTCAGTCCCTCATCACTCACTGTGCAATTATCAACAAGGAAATGGTGGGTGATCAACTTGCACTGTGTGTGTGTGTGTGTGTTGTACAAAAATAACTCACAGCTCATAAAGGAAAAAGACTTAGACAGAGGAAGGTGGAAAGGAAGGAAGCCAATGCCAGAAATAGAAATATTTACAAGGCCAAAGCAAACTGTGCACCATGATTTTAAAGGGCAAGTTCACCCAAATTATACCATACAGTGGTATCTATCCATGCAGATATTGCTGGATTTATTGCCTCTGCCAAGGAGGTCATGTTTTCTTTTTTGTTGGTCTATTTGTCTGTTTGTCGGCAGGATAAAGGAAAAACTACTGGCCTGATTTTTCATGAAACTTGGTGGAACAGTGTAGCACGGGCCAATGAAGAACCCATTAGACTACATTAGACTAATTATTTTTCACTTTTGTTAACATTGTGAGTTAGGGCATTTGGCCTTGGCTGAGATCTGCATGCTCTGAGTGCCCTTCTACTTTATAATGAGAATGAATGCTCACAGAATTGAAATATAACGTTTGAAAAATGAACTTCTAATTCGTTTTACCTTCACTGTACTGGGGTGGAGGCAAAAATCTCAGATACACATTTGTAAATAAGGCTGTAACTAACAATTATTATTTCTGATGAATCTGTTGATTCAAATGTTTTGGATTAATTGTTTTGTCTGGAAAATATAAAAGAAAAACACTGAAAAATTGAATATTCCCAGAGCCCGTGTGTGTCTGCAGATTGCATCTTTAGTCCAACCAATAGTCCAAAACCCAAATACTCAATTTGCAATGATATAAAACAGAGAAAAGCTTCAAAATCTCACGCTCCAGGAGCTAAAGCCATCTATCTGCCATTTTTGTATTCTTTAGTGTAGTTAGTTCTTTCTTTCTTTTTTGTAATTTGGGTGAACTGACCCTTTAACTGGAGGCTATGATAACCGCTGTCCATTAAATTGTGCCCCCCATCCCCACCCCTCACCCAGCCAAATCCCAAAAGGAGATTTTATGTTATCCATGTTACACTGTTACCATGGCAACCACTTACAAGGCTTCTACATACCGGGCTGTCGTTTTAAGCTGCATCACAGACAAAAGTACCTCACAAAGAAACAGGGCTTTCACAGTCCAAATGCAAATGCAACCTCAATGCATTAACCAACACAGCACTGTAAAAACACAGGCACAAATAAACAATAGGTAAGGAGATACACACGTGTCCCCAGTCATCCTTTATTTTTAACATTCAGCTAAATCAGAGCGCTGTACAGCCAACAGTGATGTCACTGCATCCTGGAGTACACCTGTGCATCACTGCAGCCAGGTGAGATGTTAATTAGACGCTGAAGTAGATTTTGAGGGGGTGTTATGCTACTCTTTATGTAATTATCAATTGCTAGTAAAAAACAAAAAAGGTAAGAAAAACACCATTGTAAAATCTACTGTATATCTTCTCTCTTATCTTTAGGCTTAAGCCCTATTTGCACAGGCCTAGAATTACCAGGCCATCTCTTGATTTCAACTCACCCTCCCAAAGTCTGTGTTTTGTGTGGCACATTTACACAGGATAAGCAGCAGTCTGTGTTTCATTCAGATTTACTGACATTATCCCCAAGATATGATGCGCACATTTTTAACCTCCTGATTTATTTTAACTGTGGGTTAAACAAACAGAACTGATTCTCCCACACATTGCCACACGTCATCCATCTCATCATCTTTCAAGATTTCACTCTACTGATGGATTTGAGCTTGCAAGTGTGTCTCCATGCTGTGTAGCAAGATGAACTTCCTGCACCCAAAATGCAATCAAAACTTTAACTTGTAATTGCCAAAGCAGCCTCCATAATTCTCTACCCGTAAAGAGGTAGACAAGAAGAACAGAGAGAACAAAAAACCTAAATTCAACTCCAAACCGAGGAGATGCCGATATGCACAGGACTAATATTAATACATGATCTCTGTGTTTGGCAAAATATGGTGGGTAATTTGCAGTGGAACTTTTACTTGACAAAGTACAGACATGTCAAATGCGGGATTTAGATCAGCCTTTAGAAAATGTAAACAGGTGAGTTATATAAAAACTCTCGTCCTGTTCAGTTGTCATGGATGTTGAAATAAGCTAAACAATTTTTTATACCAGGCTGTAAACATGTTTATTTATGCTGTAAAGTTGGGCATTTTAACGTGGGTGTCACTTTTTGAGACAGCCTCAAGTGGCCATTTGAGGAACTGCAGTTTTATTTCTCAGCCCTGAAGGTTGTCACTTGGGTAATACTAGTCCCTCGCAATAACGGCTCTAAAAAATGTTTATCCATACGCAACTTATTTAATGTGACATATTAGATTCACAGTCTACTGATGATGACTCCTGTGTCCCAAGGTGACATCAAAAGATTCCAAGATAAAAATGGCTGACCTACTGTTCTGTGTTTTCCACACAGTCAGTTTAATCTTACGCTAAAAGCCTACAATAAGAGCAAAATTTCTTAATCAAGTACAATACATTTCTATTTTACAATTCACTTCTCTGCTGTCTCTTTGTCACCTCTATCTCTCTCACACACACTTCATGTACATTCACACACTTTTCTGAAATAGCACCCACCCACACACCTCTGTAGTAAACAGACAAAAATGATGGGAGACTTTTACTCATAGTGGCTTGAACGGATTTACTAAAACAAGCCAGCAGCAGCCTCTCGAAAACTACTTGATGTCGAAATACAACGTGGACCTGAAATGAGTGGTCTAGCCCGCACTGGATTTTAAAGGCAAACAAAGCAGTGCAGTGAGTTGCATCAGTAGGCGTGGGGGGATGAATACAAGAATACTCAGGAACTGTCACTCCTGAGGTGTTAGCAGTGTGGCATGTTACTGAGTTTAACAAATGGACATTAAGTAAACGGCTGACTGTGTATCAGTGTGCAGATAAATGGCCAGCAGCCGGCACAATAGGACAACTCTGGCTGCTAATCATGAGCGCTACAGAAAACAGATGGCAGTTATTTCTGAATGTGCTAACGTAAGGGAATGTTCCTATGGCTCTTAGCCCATTACAAGTAGTCCACACATTTGGGACCTGAAGACAGATGACATTCACGTTTGACGTCTCAATGAGAACTGACAGGAGGAGGTTGACTATGGATGAGAACAAAGAGACGACTGTGGCGCAGAGGGAGGACACCAGTGAAAGACGTTTAGTAGATGTGTGTGTGAATAGGCCTTAAATCCAACCTGTTATGTGCGAGGTTAATGGCTGAGCTGAACAACAGTAGACTTGTTGCTTCTATTCAGGCAAACCGGTCAGTGAGGTCAGTACAATGTCCTCTTAACAACACCGGCTATTCTCCTCCAAGACTGTAAGAGACAGTTTAACACAACAGGAGATATCTGTTTACTGACTGTGGTGTACTTTCACTTTGTGAGATTGTGTCTTTGTACAAAATGGTCTAATGCATAATGTATTATCTCTCTCTGATTCCTGCTCATTCTTTTTCCTGGGTGCACTGCGAGACCTGGATTATCAGCATGATGAGGAAACCCTTAATCATTCATACAGTTAGGCCTGTCACAATAACAACTTTCGCCGGACGATGTATTGTCACAGAATAAACAGCGATAAACGATAATATTGTCATTTTGAGACCACTTTAAATCCACTGATAAAATGATAATAGCAAAGCTCCAGAACACCGCAGTTACCTCCATAATTCGGCCGATGTGCTGCAGTCAGCCCCCGGGGATGGACGGCCTGGGAGCCAGGCGGATTGCTGGTGGATTTACGGACTGGAGGATGGAGTTGTTGGAGGATACAAACAACAAACGACAGCCTTTTGGCTCGTTGCTAGGAGCTGGCAAGCTAACGACTATCAGGACTGTACGTCTTCCAATCCAAAAGTGCAGCTCCAGGTTAAGTTACCAGTAAGCTACACTGTGTTATCTTTGAAGTGTTGTTTTAAAAAAAAAGGTGGAATCGCTGCACCCAAGTCACATAATGGTCAGGGAAACCCTGCTGTTTATGTCATCATTAAGTGGGCTAAAATGTTGGTGACATTCTTAACACAATATGATAAGTTGATGAAGCAATTATTGTGACAGGCATACATACAGTATTCTGACTGATAAGCAAACTGTAAGACAGGAGAGTGACTGAAATTAGAGTTAATTCATACAGCTCAGAGTGCTGTGCCACCTCAGCACTCACGCAGAGGCCCCTTCCTTGTTACTGCTGACCTAATTTACAGACGACATGGCGCGACACATGCAAAATTAAAAACATCACCAGCTCGCTCTTTGCAATCCAGAGCAATTTCATCAGTTTCAAGCTGGTGGGATGAGAAAAACTAACTGGGTTTGCTTTCCCAGGTCTGGACAGAGAGAGAGGGATGCAGCCAGTCTGTGATTCTGCAGTGCATTCAGAATTAAGTGAAGCTGTTGTTTGAAATAGTTTGACCTTATCTGGCCTTTACCTTCTCTGCCTAGGCCACGTTATCTCGGCCAGTCCTTAAACCAATAACATATGTTTACCATTGCAATCAGACACAAAACAATATGAGCCATGGTGTCTGTAGTTTAGATTCATCACAGTGACAAGGGGCTAAGTTCATCGGCCTCTGTTTGTGAGAGCTGATTTTCTGTTTTTGGCAAATGAACACAAGACAACAGCTGGAGATCTGTCAGACAGGCTGCTGTGAAAGGTGCTTTGTCTCTGTGAGTCATGCCGAGCAAGGCCTGGCCCCTGTAGGAGTCACAGTATGGCCTGCATGAGGCTGGACCAAAAATAAGTGCAGCCATGGAGCTAAGGACCAGTGAATGTAGACGACTCTCAAAATGTTTATTAATGTTAAAATCACTTTCAACTTGTACAATCAAACCCCATTTTTAAAACTATTTATGGTCTGCATTTTTGTCCACCAACAATATTTTCAAAATATTCAATTACTTAATTATTAATTATGGTGTTAATTATTTCTGTATATAGTAACTTTAATTGTTGGTGGTAGACTCCACCATTGCCATTAAGGATTATTCACAGACCTCTTAACACAACATGAGTTTGTTTGGCTGCACTGTAACAGATACATCGGTTACTCTACCAGTATCTTTGAAATGATACTCATACTTTAGTACTTTATTCAATACCCATAATGTGAATGGTGTAGTGTGTAGTCTATCCATACTTTTAAGCTCAACCTCCACACATCACAAACTGTATGGGTTGTACCTGCTGTCGGAGTGTGAGCTCTGCGCTGAGAACAGTTGTGAGAGCTCGCCTACACACACACACACACACACACACACACACACAGACAGGGCTAACTGTTAGCATCACATGGCTAATGTTACCTAACAGTCTTTAACTGGTTTAACGACAGTTGAGCCATTTTGGTGTTGGTGTGAGTTTTAATGTGACCGCTTGGTGTCAGATTGTTGCTGCTGCTGCTGTGTTAGCTCAGACATTGAACTGACTGTTTGCCCGGAGGGGAGCAACCACAGAG
>JAPZEB010000007.1:27971454-27987664 GCA_029783705.1 Chaetodon striatus
CTATTGTCTACCCCGTCCCTGATTGGTTTCACCTGTTCTCCCCTACCTCATGTATACATAGTCCCTGTCTCCCTTTGTCTTGGTGCCAGTTCGTCTTGCTCCGTCCATGACTGTGTCGTCACGTTCCAGCCAGGTGTCCATGTTTTGTTTAAGCTTGTGATAATTTCTGATCCTCCTTGTGAGCGCCTTTTGTTATTAGTATTTTTGACCCTCCTTGCGAGTGTTTTGTTTTTGAACTCTGAGCCAAGTAAAAGACTTTTGATAAACTACTTGGAGTTATGAGTCGTGCAATTGAGTCCACTAGTTCTGTGTCTGAGTTCGTTACAAGGTACTGCTGAGGGGGGCTGCAACAAAACATTTTAATCACTTCAAAAAGCACTATGTAAAACAAGAAACAATGACAGTCTAAGTAGACGCTATATTGAGAGTATTTTCACCGCTTTACCTCCTAGTCAGACAGCCCTTTTCTCTGGCGCTACACATAAGCTCAACTGTGTACTGCATTACGCTGCAGGTCTTTAGTTTGGGTTAATCTGTCAATGGTTTATCAAAGAGACGACAAATGCAAGAAAAAAACCCCCAAAAAAACAGAGCGTGTATGACAGCGACAACCAAATGCTATTCACCGGGTAGACAAAAAGATACTTTTGTGAGCCAGAGTTTACAGACAAAAAACTTAAGCAGAGACCAAACAAGCCGAAAAAACAAAGGGGAAACTGCATAAACTGGGAATACATGCTCACGGACCCAGAGAGCTACTGCTGCCCTGAGTGAGACTTGGTTACAACACAACTTCAGGATCTTTCTGAACCAGAAGATGCCAGTGCTGCAGCCTTTACTGGTTATTTGGTAAGACATTGTATTTATTTGTACTGTAGGTATTAGGCACTTGGCCTCAGCAAGTCTCTCTCTGGCCTATTTAGTGGTGGCTTTACATAATCCTCTTGAGAGAAATGTTCAATGGAAACACTGAGTTGTCTCAGTCTTGCATGTGGAGTGGATGTCTATATTCGGTGCAACTAGCCACGGCTGTTTTCATAACTTTCCTTGAACAGCCCAGAAAAACCACTGTATCCTCACAGAACAGTTCATATCATATTCTACAAATATACACACACAATGGTTCACATCATATCGCACGAATTAGGGCACCACGAATAATGGTATGTCCTTAACACAAGGTTATGTAATTCATATGAAGTTACAAAGGTTACGTCTAGGAAAAGAAATATGGTAAGAACGTACTTCAAAAGGAGTCAAAGTTCACAGGAACCTGAACAGCGATCTCCTTTGGGAGTGTGCTGCATTTTGTGACCCACCACCAAAACTTGCCCCCTTAGAGGACCGTTCAGGACTGCTTCCTTCTTTACTCCTGTCAGCACATTGGTCATGTGACTGCAGCCAAAACAAGATTCCAAAACACATGGGCTACACATGAATTAAAATACATGTTGCTGCTAACCCCCATAAACAGTAGTACATAGCTTAACGTCCATGGTGGTATGAGGGCTGCTAATTGTTCAGACGGCCCAGAACTATGAAGTCCAGTGAGACAGAAAAATGGACTGGACTGAAAGTCTATTTGTTTTGCATTGTAGATTTCTGTAAACCCTGGATATGTTACATTTGTACATTATTTTGTAGTGGATAAGTGGAAAATTTATTCTCAACAACAATGTGGGGCACATGTGGTCAAGTGTAGGCACAAAAACCAATTGGTTAAAACGCCCACGTTTGGTAGCACAAGGCTATTGAAAAGGAGGCAAAAAAAGACAAAAAACAAACAAACAAAAAAAAAAACAGCTCAAATGCTTGGTGGCACAAATGCTGCCGGGAGACTGAAACTAACTGCAGGGAGTTTGTATTTTTTTAAGGAAACAGGACTTTAGAGCAACAGCCTTTTGTTTTGTGGATAATGGGCTGTCAGAGAAGTGGGCTTTCGGTCCAGTGGGACATTTTTCTGACTAACAGGGCTTTGGAATTTTGGGCCGTCGGAACAATGACATGGTACTGCGGTCTGCTTCTCAAAACTGGGGGCATGCTGACTGCCATCTACTGTAGGATGGCAAACTGACTATGGATAAGTACCTCATTCAACCCCACTTCAAACAATCTGAACTATACCTTTAAGATCTTGTTCCCATCTGTTCAGTATAAATCATAAGAACACCTAAATAGGTCTTATCTTATATTCAGCCATACGGACGGTAAGAATTGATTAGTTTGTGGGGCCCGCAGCTCTGTCCACCCACAAAGCACTTTCCATTTTAGCAACCTAGCAACTGCTAGGTGTGAAAACAATCAATGCTCTCCCACTCAACAAATCAAAACGGTAAATATGAATCTCTGCATGTTGTCGCTTAAACTCCAAAGACAAGCATTAACACCTTGTACAGCGAGCCTTTGTTCAAACAGTGCACAGATTAGTCAAACCACAATTTGCAAGCATCTCTGCCCAGGCACTGAGAGCACACGAGCCACTTCCACTCACAGCAGAACATTTTCCTATTTATCATTTACATCTGAATTTATTGGTATTTCTCTTGTACATTTTAATAACCCAGATTATGACAGGACTAAACGTTTGAGGAAAAAAAAGGAAATTACAGCTCACATCAGAATTGCCTCTACATGACACCCTGTGATTAATTTGCAGCGGTTTGGAAAGTGGCCACAAACCCTGAGGGGAACTGGACATAAAAACAAGTTAGAAGCGAGACCAAAGAAACAAAGCTGTCAAATCGAGATTTATTTATAACGTAGTGGCTTTCTTCATAAGCCATATCTCAAAGGAGTTAAGAGGGAACAAGTCCACCTAGATCTGATTCGAGTTGTGAAACTATGAATGAATAATAAAGGAAGAAAGGACACCAGAAAGTTCCCGTTTGAAGGACATGATGTTAGTTAAAACAGATTTACCATTTAAATACCAGTTAATATACAAAATTAACAGAAGAAGCGGGGGCGTCTTCTTGCTGTTGGGTTTGTCAGGAAAAGAACCAGATTGCTGCCATATTATTCTTTAACACCTATGAACGCTGATCATCGTTGCTTCACCAGCACAGATGGCGCCTTGCACAGCTCACCTTAAAGTCCCTGGGGGATGTGTTGGCAACATTTTCTTCAGCTGACATCATTTTCATACCTGGACGAAATCTAAATCTTCCTTCAATTTAATTACAGCATGAAATAATCAACCGCAGCCCCAGTTAGTGCTCAGTGTTTGTGCTTTAATGTTTTAATTAACTGGGAGATACTACAAGCCAAAACAAAAACATTCAGGTTTTTACATCACTGTCAATTTTGAGATTTTGGGCTATTTTGCTTCCACAATATGTTTTCTTTCAGACTAAGGAAACATCCATAATACATTTTTAGATGTGGGCCAGATTCCTGTTCTGGAAATTAATGGAAAAAAAGTGAATATTTAAACAGATAAAGCCCCATTTGGAAATTTTAATATTGAATTTGAATTTATTGAACAAATCATTTGTTGTTTGTTGGTCTGGAGCAGTGGTCTGCAGCTTAGAAGGCGTCTAAACTAGGTGTAATACCATCCACCTCCCAGTAAGGGTGGGGTAAAAAAAATTGATACAGCATAATATTGCGATATTTTGTGTGGTAATATTATTAGTATCAATACACGGACGCCAAGTATTGATCTTTTATTATATACATCATTATTTTTTGCAAATACACATTTTAATACAACTTTTGGCACTAGAATAATAAAATCAACTGCTTTTTCTGTCCACTAGATGGTGCTGCTGCTTTCTTTCCTGGTGAGGTCAGCAGAGATCTCAGTCAGCAGCATTTGGCAGGAAGTTGATCAAAACAAAGATGGAGGCTCCGGGAGAGAAATCGGAAATCTGCCGTTGGCCTTAAAATCATGAAATGTCATGATTTATTTGGGATTTTTTTTTACACGAAAGGAAAGGCGGACTTGGAAATGACACATGCGATTTGCAGCAGCGTCATATGAGAATATAATACTCTGGAAATACTACAAACATGATGGCTCACCTTAGGGGCCACCATCCAGAGATAGGGTTAGCTGCTAATGGCCAAGCTAACGCTAACCCTGCTCCACCGAAAAAAAATCAACCAACACCGGACACACTTAGCTCGACAAAGCTACCATCAAATGCAGAGAGAGCTAAGAAAATAACAGTCCATCACCTACTTCATGAGCAAAGATCTGCGTCCATACAGTGCTGTTGAAAACAAAGGCTTTTGTTACACGCTAAAAACACGTGAACCCAGGTATGTGACTCCGTCCTGACCTTTTATTCTTCACCGACACAGCCGTACCAAAGCTCTACAGAGAGCTGAGGCATAAAGTTGAGGAATCTGAGTCCAGCAGGAAGGGTGGCATTAACTTGTGACGCCTGGGCTTCAAGGTCAGTGAATCCATATGTCACTATAACGACACAGTATCTCACAGAGAACTAGCAACTGCTGTCTCACGTTCTCCAAACTAGAGCAATACACAAATGTCACACCGGGGCAAACATTGCAGACCTCCTGCAAAGTGCAGCAAAAGAGTGTAACGCTTCTAACATCAGTGTTGCTATTCAGTTAGCAGGATATCTGCATGTGAAGTGTTTAGCTCACACGTTTAATCTGGCCTCTCAGAGGGTGTTATATCTGGGAACGGTTCAGTTTGTCAGATGTTTGCAGCATTTCTGATGTTACCAAAATGTCGTACTGCTCCTTTAAATTGCCAATTGCTGCTGGATAAATGTAACTTGGTGATATAAAGTTTATGTTACCTATCCTAGCTAGATTGATAGAAAGTTTTTTTTTTCCTTCCCTGTGGTTTTTTCTGATTGTGACCGCAGGAGAACACCAAGGTCATCACAATATGCCGGGTGGGAATTTCCAGCTTCTGCCTGAGTGAAACTCAGTCTTTACTTCAGCCATAGTGTCTGCTGCCCAGCGTCTGTCAGGCACAGAATGAGACGGTGTGGAAATCCAGACAGACATCATCTTCAGCATTTTTAAAGTCTGACAATAATTCTGGGATTTGGGCGAGGATGTCTGATACGTTTTGCTGCAATAAAAATGATTAAAGTCAGATGGACAGGCTAAAAACTTTATCCTATGAGGTAAAACTGATGTTGATAAAGTTTTCCTTGGGGGAGATAATCAGGATAAAGGTAATAAATCACAATATATTGCAATGTATTGTATCGCAATAAGCAGCCTATCGCAATATCGCAATAATATATTAGGACAGATCAAGTCATGTACAAAGCAAGAATGAACTTACTACCTGCCAATATACAAGAAATTTCCTTGAACAGAGAAGGGGGGTATAATTTAAGAGGTTGATTACATTTGAAACAACGTTGTTTTCGCACCACTCTGAAAGGTATTTGTATATCAATTTGTGGGGCGATTTTGTGGAACGCACTGGGTGAAGACATCAAACAAAGTAATAATATAAGACAGTTTAAGAGGAGGTACAAAGACAGTATTTACACAAGGTACAGAAATGATTAGAGGGAATGTAAAGCACACTCAGGGTGAGACTGTTGTCGGTATTCTCAATTTGTATTTGTTTTATACATGGGGTAATATTGGTGATAATTAAGCAATAAGCCCAGAGAAGCCGTGGGTTACAGTGATTTTACAACGGCTGAGGGGCGTTCTAAGGCACGACGCGCAGCCCCTCTGCCAATGTAAAATCACTGTAACTCACAGCTTCAAGGGGCTTATTGCTTTTATAAAATGGTTACCACACATATAGCCCATAAAATAAACACACACGAAAAAAAATCAACAATTTATTGGTAATAATGCAACAATAAAATTGAGAACTATTCATTCTTCCACCAAGCAACATCGAGTGGACAGAATGGTTGCCAAGCAACACAGATGCTGCGGTCTACCAGTGGGTTACACTGATTTTACAGCGGCATGGAACGCGGCTCAGCCAATCACATTTAAGGATGGGAAGCACCCGTTTTTTCTAGAATGGTCATACAGTATTCAATGCTCTTTGTATCTGCTACTGCATTCTGACTTAGAGGCATTTGAAATCTAAATGCAAGACAGCATGTCTACATGCACACTGCTATCCAGGTTTTCATGCTTAATAAAGAGAA
Source organism: Chaetodon striatus (assembly GCA_029783705.1). Lineage (NCBI taxonomy): Eukaryota > Metazoa > Chordata > Actinopteri > Chaetodontiformes > Chaetodontidae > Chaetodon > Chaetodon striatus. The sequence goes on from JAPZEB010000007.1 coordinate 27,977,565, forward strand.
AAATGACATTTTCATGGAACATAGTGCACATGCATTGTCTGTTTTCAAAATACACTTCCACTTTTATGCAAAATGTACAGTTTGCATACAGTCTCTTTCAAAATAAATGCACTACTGTACATCGGTACAACACAGCGAACTGAGGTTTTTGTTTTTTTTTTTTTTTAATTTTTCTGTTTTTTTCCAACCTCCCACATGGTTGGGTTAAGGCAAGAAAAGCAAATGGTTATGGTCTAGAAAAAAAGAACAGGGTTTGGCTTTACAATCACACAGGAAACAAACACCCGCCTCTCTGTAAAAGTCGGTGGTTGTTGGACCCATCCACCACCCCTCCCGCCTGCCCCACTCTGACTTCAGCAGCCTTAAGTTTTATTTTTGTCCTGCTGTGTTTTGCCCCTGATGCTGTCCTGCAGAATGATACGCAGCTAACAGCAAATGGCTGTGTATCATTCCAGTGTGAAGGGACAGCTTTTTTGTCAGTGTCTGATGCTGGAGGTCACTGACCAAAGCTGGTTTTCTACGACTTCAGAGTGAAATCGGGTTGTTTCTACTTATTTGGCCAATCAGTCATCTGAAGTGTTGTGGAAATGCTATCCCAGACCCAGTTTTGCTTCTGGTTGTCCTACTAAGTAGCTAGCACTGTAAATCCCGGTATTCAGACAGCAACAGTATCAGCTCTTCCATCTTGTCCTCTTTCTGATTCCGTCATGCCCGCTATTTGATCAGCTTAAGCCAGGCAGCAACCACCAGAAGTTCAACATGGTGAACCTGGTGTGGCAGAGCAAAATCTGTGCATGTGCACCAATAAATCAAGTAATGAACAGAAGTAGCAGAGACTATGACACAACAGAACACACAACGGTTTGAGAGCAGAGGCATCTGGACTCCAGGCTTCAGCTGCACTACTGTGTTCATTTCATATGGAGTACTGGACTGATAAGAACAACTGGCTCTGGAGCTGGTTTACTCTGCTGAAAGAGAGTGAGTTCGAGAGAGACAGCTAGTGGAGATAGTAGTATAGGTGAAAATGTTGTGTTGGGCTTTGGTTGATGGGATTTAGGGAGAAGGTCTGGAGGTATGTGTACATTTGTGTGTTGTCTGCTGGCTGGGGCTTGGCTTGGCTTTCAGGAGTATTGGCTTCTTCTTTTTGACAGGGCCTGTCCGTTGACTTGGATCCTTTTCTCATTAAGCCCCCTCTCCCTAATCCTTCCTCCCGTTTGAAACCCAGTCCACACCTCTCCTCCATCCAGAAAAAAAATGCTGTTTGTCAGAAGATGCACTCTCTGTCTCTCTTTGCCTTAACTCTCCTCCTCTCCCTCCCATCTTTCTCCTCCACCCCTCCAGCTCCACCTTACCCTATCCCTACCTCTCCCCCTCTCTTCTCTTTATCAATGAATATACCACCCTTGACACTAAAGACTTAACATCAAATGAGCTTGGAAATCCATTTTCACAGTTTTGGCTGCCCATTCCACAGCTTTGTTTTTTTTTGTCTGTTTCAGAGGATTCGAAGGGGAGAGGGGCTCACAGACACACCGTTGCCTTTGTTCGTCTGCCCTCTGGCCCTTGGTGCCCGGGTGGCCGGTACCATCGGGAGATGGCTAGAGAGATGAAACGGGTACGCCAGTACCTGGCCCCTGAAGATGCCCCCTGGCACTCGCAATTAAATCAGCTAGCTCGCAAAAAATGTCCTGGTACCGTCAATCAAAATAATTTACCCGGGCTCTGTGGCTTTCTTAAAGGCGCACCGCTGCTTTTCTGACGGGGCCTGTCCACTTAATTTCAAAGCTCTTTATTCAAATCAGGGCCGAGGAGGAAGTAGCGGCAAGCACTGCAACCGGGATTCTTATCCTCTAGCCTGCAGTTGTCTTCAAAAATCATGTGAAGGAGTGTGTGTGTGTGTGTGGGGGGTGGAGTGGGGGGGTTGGGGGTAGTAGAGGAGAGAGAAAAGAGGCACCCGGTGAGGCAGCGTGTCATTTGAATAAAATGCTGGACACTTTCAATCTCCCAGAACATAAAGGGAAGGTTTTAATGCACGGGGTGCAAGGAAACACACACAGTGCCCCTGGTCGCCTCGGTAGAGAGCAGTTAAAAAGATGTGCGTCGAAGTCAGATGGAGGTTAAACTAAAAAGTTGTGGTGGCCAAAGAAGTGGGCTGAATTCAAAAACAACACCCACCCTCCTCTGTGTGATTGTGTGAGCATGTGTGTGTGTGTCAATATGTGTTGTTTCAGGTCGGGGTCATCCTACTCATCTGATGTTTTCCATTGTAAACATATAAAAGATAACAACTAATATCATATGCACTTTCTGTTTGCTACATCATGCAAAATGACATGTAGGAATGAGCAAGGATCAGTATTACATGTATCCATGCAAAATGAGCTTCCCTCAATCCCCCTCCTTGCCTGTGAGGTGTTTGTGGCCCTTAATCAAGGCTGTGTTGATCTGCCAGTGATGGCCAACAAACATTTCACAAAGGTATTGTACCCTGGAAATCAAATTTGGCCTCTCTCCACTCATATTATTTGCAGTAAGTGACAGCAGCTCGCCATTCAGCGGTTCTCCTGCAACCCTTTTTGTTCTAAGGAAGGACTCTGGCCATTGTTCTATTATACTGTGTCCTCGCGGCATAAATCATAGGACGTCATCCGCCCATACAGATTCTTTCTCTAAGAATCTTAGAAACAGCAGGGTGCATCTTAAAGGCTTTTGTGTCGGCCTGACAGACAGCAAGGTATTGTTACCTGATTTAGACAAAGGTGGGTTTTCATGTTTTCTGTGTATTGTGTTTTTTTTTTCCCTCCCTTGCTCTGACTGTGAGAGAACATGGAAGCTCATTGAGTCTGCTGAGTCGGGTGTGCTGGAGAGTGAGAAGAAAAGCAGATCTTATGTTATTCTGAAACACCTATAAAACTCAGCGTGTTTTGTAATGCACTTCAAGTCTGCAAGACAAGTTTTCCACTGACCTCTTCTTGTGTCCTCACAGCCAGTGTAGAAGAGTAGAAGAGAAGGGAGTTCCCTGGGGGGGGGCTTGAAATAATAACCAAAATATTTTTTGACATGTTAATTGAATGTCAAACCACAATGGTGAATGTGCTGTAAATGGTATACTCTCAAAGCAAGGTAGAGTAATCAGATTCTTTTGAGTTGGTCCCTTTTCTTACCATGAGTGCCTTCTCTGCTTTTTTTTTTCTTCAGAGGAAATAACAGTGCAGCCAAGCCTGCATTTTTCTTCTCCCTGCGAGTAACTAAAGAAAGAGAGATTCATCACTGACATGGAAAACAATGAAATCTGCGGCTCAGAGACTATTTTTATCTAAATATACACTTAAATACATTTAACTGACCAGGATGGGAGTATGCAGTGGCTTCCAATAAACCAAGATAAAGTACTGCAATGGTACTTTGATTTGAGCATCTTAGAACTAAAAACAAAATGGACTCTTCTATAAATCATGATAACGCTGTGACTGCAGGGAGAATAAAGAAGGGGCAGTTATGCGAATGCAATAAAAGATAAAAAGTAGGGCATTAAAAAAAGTGAACTCCATTGTCATGTTATGGAAAAAAGCAAACTGTCAAGGAAAGAGCAGTTTGCATACATTGGCAAGAGATCAGTATGTAAATGGGAGGGTGCCAGCAGCTTGTCAAAGCTGAGTTATGAGCTTCAGAGAGGTGGTACTCATGAAACTGTGCTGTGCCCTATGGCACCCCTTGGCACAGAGATCAGAGCCTCTGGACAAGCTGGTGAGACAGAAGACCTGTCTGTGGTCAGATAAAAACCATCAATGTCGACCTGGCTTCGCTGTTACAGCTGGGTGTAATTGAGTGTGTGGCTACTATTACAGATGTGCATGCATGTCTCCAAGAGGCGGACTGCTTTGAAAATTTTTCCACCGTTGGATGTTCAAGAAAATATCTCTGCAATTGGGCATTAATTGCACTTTGTAACTGTTCTGTGTGGTAGCATGTACAGTACCTTTTCCCCTACGGGTGTCAATATGTGAGAGACTTTGAATCATGTCTTCACATGCGAAATGTTCTCTTCTTTGCACACTTCATAGATTTCCATATTTATGCAATGGAAAGAGGCAAATTGAGTCTAAGCTTGGGTTCATTACATTAGAAACATATCAAAATTTTAGCATGTTAAAAGTCAAAATGATAACTCTAACCCATGGCTAACTTGTAACGTGATGATCCAGTTTAGAGTTTAACTATTTCCCTAAGCACCATTTTTCATATCTACAGACTGGGGTAAGGACACAGAACAATATGGAACTGGTTTCATTACAGAACCGGCACATAATTTTGAATTGCTCAGAGCATTTTGACCCCAAATTTAATTGTTTCAGAACTGGAAAAGTTGGTTCTCAGTAGCGACCAAAAATAGCGGGTTTTCCTTGACCCTAAAGTGACATCACTGGGTGTGTCATATTCCACAAAACCATGTATTACATTGACAATCTGCAAACTTTTGTTCTGTTATTACAGATATTTGTTTTTACTAAACCAGCTTCTAAGGTGAGCACTGCACACTCTTTTTTGCAACAATTTATTACTCAAGTTCTCCATTGTTGCCTTCTCCATTCTCTCTTTCTAACCTGTAGAATACACCTCCAGTGATGTCATCACAGTTCACACGTCAGGTCAAGAAAAACCTGTTATTTTTGGTTCTACCTGAGAGCCGACTTTTCAGGTTCTGAACCAGTTTATTTTTTGTTCGCAATGCTCTGAGAAATTCAAAATTAGGTTCAAGAACTGGAACAGAACTGGTTCGATGTTGGTGGAAAAGAGGTATAGGAGGAATGAGTGTGGTTACTGGTGCTGGAAATGAAATGTTTAGAAACAGTAGACCATCATGGTGTGTTATAAGGTGTTGTTTCCTTTAAAAAGGCTCTGGTTGGAGCTGTGGGCAGGGTATTTGAGATGTGATGGCGAGTCTGTGGCTGTCTGTTCTATGATAGCTTTCAAAGGTTGGTGGGGGACAGTGAGGTGTGCATGTGTCTGTATGGGGGTTGCTGAGTCTTTCTGAGCTGAAGCCCACTGTGCCTTGATGCCTCAGAAAGGCCAGAGTTGCTGAAGCGTGCTACTAATTAATGGAGAGCAAAAACACTAGTGTGTGGCTGTTAGCTCAGAAAGAAATCAGATTTCTCTGGATTTATTTTATTCATTTCTTCTTACGAGGGCCCAATCAAACATATTTAAGACACCTTGCTGAGCCAGTCACACTCAAATCTATTGCAGCTGTGTGGATCTATAGCACTAATAACATTTGGAGTGTAATCATGCATACACATATTTTAGTCTCCTTTCAATTGGCAGGATGGAGTTGTACCAGCTAATGTATTCACAGTCAGACCAACTGCTGTTCCCCACAAAGGGGGGAAAAAAGCTGGACTTGCTTGAGTAACCGTAATAATTGGAAAATGATTTTGATAGCCTGAAACAATCTAATATATTACAGAATTTTATTAAAATAATATCAAATCAAATTAACTGCTATTCCATAATGAATTAGGTAACAAGTTAGGCAGATATTAATCGCTATCCCTACCCTCAGGCCAGAGCAGACTGGGAGAGAGGATGATGAGGGAGGGGTATGAGGAGGGATGATGGGAAAGAGGGATGGGAGGATGTAAGGGAGGGACAAAAAGGGTTATTAACTTGGCTCTTGCGGCTTGTTAGAACTTGGTAACGAAGGCTGCAAGTAAACTCCTTGAGGAGGTCTAGACTTTTTCTGTCTCCTCCTCCCTCAGTTTTCCACAGTTTCATTTGCCATAATTTCATAAGAGCTCTTGCAGAAGAGGGTGTAACTCTGCAACAAAGGTAGTACAGCCCACCTACATCCTCCTAAATAATACTTGATTGGCTAGTAGGAACAAGCCCCCTTAAATGGACCTGTAATTAGGCTGGCGTGCCATGACTTCATTCACGGCTGCTGTTCCACATCCACTTCATCCACTGTGGCTCCCCTCACTGGCATCTCTTTGGATGCCTATGGGGGCCTTGCAGGGCTACGTGGTTTTTAATCAAGTCCAGGTCTGAGTCCTTTGAAATCATAATCAGATGCCTGGCTGGCTGGGCCGTGCCAGATATTTAATGTATCAGGCCCGTGCCAGCTCTCCCTTCAGCACGGCAAGTCTCCCCTTAATTCCATCACGCCAATCAATTACTGCGCTTATGGACTCTGGGCCAGTGAAATAACCAGTTGCAGCACTCTGCGCGCAAGCTTAATGCCGTCTGCCTTGATATTATGGCTCGATGCAGTGTTTTCACAGACCTAACCACATGACTTTTTAAAGAAATTACCTTAAGACTTTAAAGAGAGAGGGATGGTGAACTCTTTGCCCCTCTTGCATTGCTGTGTCTGCGGGGATTAAAAGAGAAAGATAACCAAAAGGACGGCATTGCTGATGACATTCTCTGGAGTGGCACAAGGCTGACGAACCCTTATCCCAAGCTACTGTAGCACTAATAGATGAGGCTTAACCTAGTCCACAGGATCCAAGGGTTTTTGTCAATTTAGGATCACTTTACCAGGATTTCAGCAGTGTGGCAGCATGGATTATCATTTGCGGCCTGCAGCACGACGGGGGTATCTGCCCCCAAACCTGCGATAATGGGGTCTGCTCTCCCAAAGGAGATAAGACGAGCTACTTATCGAAGATATTGCAGGTGTTCACAAAGTCAATTGCGGGTGAAAGGCGACCAACTAGCAGGGATTTTAGCGTTGTGTGAGACGGTTTCCCGTTGAGTCCATTGCTGACAAGATTAAACAAGCCCCCAATGAAGAGTCGTGGTATCACACATCACCAAATAGCAGAATTCAGGCATGTCGTTAAACCTACTGAGGGGAGGTAAGCCCAGCAAGTTTTCCTTGAGAGCTGGGAGGAGGTGTGGAAGCGGACACATTTGTTTAACCTGATATGGCCATGAAGAAATCCCTCCCTCCTCCACATTTCAAAAAAGATCCGGGGAGTTGTGAGAGGTGCGTCACCCTGACACCTACAAACACCAGCCTCCACTCCCAGCTGAAGGAAAAATGCCAAATACAAAACAACCCACTTTTTATTTTTAATTACTAATTATTTCAGGGAGGCTTTAATGGCTTTATTTTAGCTGTCACAGTCATCAGAGAGAGGGAGAAAACGATGGAAAGAGAGGAAGACAGGGAGGTAGGATTAGGTTTCTCCTGGGGAAAGCAGGGAGGAGGGAGGACAGCTCGTTCCTGATCCAGGGGGTTTTCAGGCCAGGGGGGTGACAGCTGCACTGTCTTTAGCCTGGATTTGAATTTGAATTCTATCTAACGATGCAGCGCCGGCGAGGACTTGGCAGGGCAGTCTGCTAATCTCCCAGACACAAATGCCTGGGCTTTTCTTGTGTGCCCTCGCCGAGATTTGAGTAATTAAAGTTAAATTGAAGGGAATAAAAAATATCCTTCTTGTACCCAGGCTGTCTTGCTAATGCCAAGTGTGAATAGTCAGGTTTGTCCTCAGAACTATAATCCCCAATGCTATTTCTCTTCTCCCTTTCTCTCTCTCCCTTTCTCCTCTCTCTCTAAAAAGCTGAGGTGCCGCCAAGTTCTTGCAAGCTCTAAAGACAGTGATAAGGCGATGGCGAGGGCCACAGCCTTTCATCTTGCAGGCATCTTTGAGGAAAAGGGGAAGAAAAGAGGTGACTAAGAAAGGGAGGGTGGGATGGGGGAAGTCTGCAAGGAAAAGTGGAAATGGCCAGCTGTTGGAGAGCGTCCATCTTGTTGGAGGAATTGGCTTGAGAAGTCCGGACTTGTTGGAGTTAGGAGAGTTAAGCGGTGAGACAGGCCTCCTTGGCAGCTGGTTAACCCTTCTCTTCCTCCCACATTGCTTCCCAGGGTTGGGTGTGTAGACCTCAAAGGGTCTTTGCGGGTTTCTTGAGGGTGGTTCCACCGAGTCCTGATTACAATTAGCAGTAGTTTAATTTTACTGTATGATAATTCTATAGAAATAATCTTCACCAGAGAATTAAATGCAGGCAATTGTACAGTTAAATGCTAAATCAGCAACAATGAATCTTCCCAATGGAACTACATCTTATTAAATGGCTCCCTGCTCTGATACTGCTTTGTGTTGAGTGTTTTCATGGGACATAGAGAAACCTGGTTCTGCAGAAACCCCTATACTTAACATTACACAGGGTTTCTGACTGTCTTTGTCTTCTGTAATTTCTGATTTACCTCAGCAGTTGTGGATCTTTGGTTTCTGGCTGTCTGGATGCTGCTGCATTTACCACTTTAATACATTTGGGTTCTTAATGTGACCACCAGTGGAAGACATGAGTGACAAATCCGTGTGTCCAGCATCACAGGTGTCAGACTGTGTGATGAGGTTGGAGTGAGAATGTGTTGCCAGTGCACCTCCCAAATATGTTCCACCGATCTGAGTGCCAAGCAAGCTGATTGGCAGATCAAACTCCTGCTGGTAGGTGGCTTTAAGAGAACTCAAACTCTTCCATTCAAGCTTTTCAAAACTCAGATAAGGGCCAATTCAGATTTTTGAAACCAGGAACTTATGTTCACATGTGAAAACACTCTAATAATCAGCGTAAAGTCAATCTTGATCCAGGGTGCTAGTGTTCATGCGAATGCAAATAGTGACTGTCTGCACCACATATAAATCATATACAGGGTTGTCACTCAGTACCTTATGACAGTATATGACCACCTAAAAGTCTACCAACCACAGAAAGCACTTTAACACTACGTGTAACCTTCACACAACCACTGAGGCTGTGGCTACCCTTAAAAGTGCAGCTTTCCACAGATTAAACATTCACACACCAATGGCACAACCATTGGAAGCAATTTTGAGTTCAGTATCTTGCCCAAGGATACCTCGATAGGTGGACTGGAGGAGCTGAGGATCAAATTGCTGAAGTTTTGATTAGTGCATGACCCACTCTACCTTATGAACCACAGCCACACCTAACATTACATTACAAGGGAGTGTGACTGAATCAGATAGGATTCAATTAGTTTTCCTAAATAATCTTAACAAGGGCCACTTATTGGCTTGTTCCAGAATTTTTAATTGCATCCCATAGTCTTTATCAGCAGATTGAGTTTGTCCATTATGAGTACTGATATGAGTACCAGTGCTGAGCAAACTTGCCTCTTTATCACCACATGGAGTACTCAGCAAAGTCCATCTGCTGATGAAGGCTACAAGAGGTGGTTGAAAGCTCTGCAAAAAGCTATAAACAAACCTTGTATTACGATTATTTAATAAAATGTTCAATGTGTTGGATTTAGAGGCAGCCATTGGCAGAAATGGAATATAATATTCATAACTTTGTTTTCATTGGTGTATAATCACCTGAAGCTAAGAGTCATTGTGTTTTTATAACCTTAGAATGAGCTGTTTATATCTACATACAGAGGGGGCCCTCCTATACATTTCAAGACCGTCTTACCAGACTAAATGAGATTCTTCCAGCTTGGTTAAACGCCAATTCCTTTCAAATTTTTGTGATATTTGTTTTAATTTTCAGGTTTGGGAGTTGTACCACGGAGCTAACTTTCTTTGTTTCGTTAACTTCTTTTTAAGAGGTGCTACAGGGTTGAGTGTTGTTTGCAGCGAGCCTGCAGCACTATCAACAAGATAATCAATTTCGGAGAGTTTAAAGTTAGTACAGGAAACCTCTGTTACAGTGGGACTGGTATTAAATTTAATGTCAATAGAATAATTTTCTTAAATTTCGCCATGGCACTATCAGATAAACACCTACTAAAGTAGCTTTTGCCGAGTCTCATGTAATCGAGTAGTAAGAAAATCACTGCCAAAGACATGTTATTAAATAATGGTCTGAGAAAGAGGGATTCTGTGGAAAGACTACTAAGTTTTCAATTTCAGTTACATAAGTCAGAACAAGATCAAGGGTGTGGTTAAAACTGAGAGGGTTTATGTACACTTTGACTGAAGCCAGTGGAGTCTAATAATGTGATAAACCCAGTAGCGAGGGAGTCGTTATCAACATCAACATGAATATTAAAATCACCTACTATATGGGTGGGTAACTGCACTAGAAGTGTTTAAGACTGCGACTCTGATTCCTAGTCT
>JAPZEB010000007.1:28083440-28088440 GCA_029783705.1 Chaetodon striatus
ACCTGCATGTCTTTGGACTGTGGGAGGAAACTGGAGCACCCGGAGAAAACCCATGCTGACACGGGGAGAACATGCAAGCTCTGCACAGATGGGCTGCCCCACCCTGGGTTTGAACCAGGAACTCTCTTGCTGTGAGGCAACTGCTAACCACTGTACCCAATGGACTGAAAATACCAGCCTGAGTCCTGCCATGTCCAGAAATACCCTGATGACACAGCTATTGTGGCGTGTATCAGGGAGGGGTAGGAAATAGAATACAAGAAGCTTGTGAGGGCCTTTAGTGACTGGAGTGAGAAGAACTGTCTTCTTTTAGACACCTCCAAGATAAATGAGGAGGTCATGGATTTGCACAAGTCAAAGCCTTTCTTAGTCCGGCCAGTCAACATCCAAGGGGAGGACACTGAGGTGGTACAAACACAAAAATACCTGGATGTGCACTTGGACAGTAAGCTGGACTGATCAGCAAATACGGAGGCCCTCTATTGGGAGGGACAGAGCTGGCTCTTCTTTCTCTGGAATCTCAGGTCTTTAATGTGTATGGTGACATTTTGCATATGTTTAATCAATCAGTGGTGGCAAGTGCACTCTTGTAGGCCGCAGTCAGCTGAGGAGGCAGCATGACAGACAAGAGCAAGAAACGTCTGGACAAGCTGATTAAGAAGGCGGGCTCTTGCTTGGCAGGAGCTTGGATTCAGTGGGAACTGTGGTGGAGAGACATGGAGCAAGGTGCAGGCCGTCGTCTGGAACTGCAACCACCATTTCCACAACATCTTGGCAGGACAAAGAAGCGGCCGCAGTGATTGGCTTATTTCCTTGCGTTGCAGGACAGAACACTTCACGAGATCCTTCATCACCACAGCCATCAGTCTGTATAACACATTAGTTAGTGGAAGTGGCTCATGATCTCTTTGGGACTTTTAATTAATTAATTAATTAATTGTAGATCTTGATGTGGATAGTTTTGTTTTGCACTTTAATAAATATAACATGCATTATTCCACTTTTCTGTCTGTCATCTGCTAACAGTTATTATGTTTGACTGCGAACATATGTATCATGAATGAAAAAAAAACATAATCCCATAATTATATGATAAGTAAAATATAAAAAAAAACAACTGCAGCCAATCAAACCATTTCCATGTAAATGAAATAGATCAAATGTCCCACAAAGGGTTTTTACAGTCTGAAGAGAAGGCCGTAGTTCAAATACAGCTAATCAAAGTTTGATCTTAATTACCAATAGGTAAGCCCATTAGAGTCTCCCTTGGGTATAAAATGCAAATGTAAGGCACGGAAATGTCCTGGATGCCCTCTGCGGTATTTGAGCAAGTCTTCTATTTTACACACACACACAGAGAAACACACACATTCAAATAAAAATGATGCCTGTTCTCTAAACCTAGCATTTATTTGGATCAGTGATGGGGGGATAAAGCAAAGGTCCTGTTGTTTTCTAATCTACATTTGATTCATTTCATGCAGCGTAGGTTTGCAAAATGTTTGAAAAATAGACAATTACAGGACAGTCTTGTGAATTGAACAGAATCTGTGACACCTTTTTCTTTGGTCCCATTTTTCACAGATTTGAGTTCAAGATCTAAGTTTTTATGCACTCAATAGATGTTTTACTCTTAAACTGTCATCACAAATTTGTTGACATCCGTGTCGATGAGCATCTTTCATTTCTAAGATAATGCATCCACCTGACGGGTGTGCCAATGTAAAATGTGCAGTTTTATCACACAAAACAATGTCACAAGTTTGAGGGAGTGTGCCACTGGCATGCTGATTGCAGAAAGCTCCACCAGAGCTTTTGCTGGTGAGCTAAATGTACCATAAGCAGTCTCAACTGTTGTTTCTATGAATTTGGCAGTACATCCAACCAGCCTGACGACCTGACTACTTGTAACTACTCCAGCCCAGGAATTCTACATCTTCACCTGCAAGATCATCTGAGATCAGCCACCTGGACAGCTGGTGTAACAAACTGTTCAAACAACTGAGGAATTTCTGTACAAACCATCAGAAACCGTCCCAGGGAAGCTCATCTGTGTGCTCGTTGTTGTCACCAAGGTCTTGACCTGACAGCAGTTTGTTATCATAATCAACTCGAGTGGGCAACTGCACCCTGTTGATGGTGTCTGGCACTCTGGAGAAGTGTTCTCTTCACAGATGAATTCCGGTTTTCACTGTACCGAGCAGATGGCAGGCAGCGTGTATGACAACGTGCAGATGAGCGGTTTGCTAATGTCAACATTGTGAACATAATGCTCCATGGTGGTATAGTGGGGTTATGGTATATGCTGGAATAAGCTACAGACAACAAACACAGGTGCATTTTATTGTTGGCAATTTGACTGCACAGATATACATATACACCTGGGTAGGCTTTAGCTGAAGTGAGCTGTGTTAGGGATGATTTTTATTTCATTTTAAGATTTTTTTTTTTCATTCTGTTCTGAATGTGTTTATCACAGTTTGAAAACAGTGTGTTGGTATTTGTGTTCAGATGAAATAAACTGTTTTTTGCAAGAAGTGGAGTATGAATTAAAAAAAGAGTTAACAGATTTGGAAAATGTGGTCACTGAATGCACTTAATGTGAAAGCAATGAGAAATGACAGACTTCTGTTTCACCAGCTATGTGAAGAGTTCTCACAGTATAACTTCAGTTTTCGCCAGTGCATGCATGAAATTCGAAAAACAAACAAAAACCTCTAAAACTAACACACCAAACACTTGGAAGTCGTCTTTCACAGGGGATTTCACACAAAACGTGTCATAACAAAAAAAAAAAATCACATGAAAGCGAGAAGGACTCTGTTGCTTTGACCAAATCACAGTGCTCAGGCAGCCAAGAGTAGAGTGGGAGTCTTGTTTGGTGATGAACCAAATGTACCCTCATCACTTATGGTGTTAGGCTGAATAATACATATTTGACTGTCAACAAAAAATAATAAGCTGCAGCCTTTATGTATCCACATGGTCCATGTATATCTGACATCATGCAAAAGATCAGTGTGCTGACAGCGGGTCATTACATGAATTTTAAGTTTTTGTCCATGTGCATACCATGTTCTATGAGATCATTGGATCATCCACTGCTTGTGAGCCCAAGGGCCTAAATACTAATGCCGCTGGTTGAATTCCAGCTGTCTAAACATGATGTCACACCTCTATGCTATGCAGTGAACATTTGGGCGCTTTCCCAAAACTGATTCCTACCCACTGATCCCTTATTACGGAGTGTTACTCTGGATGAAGTTAGACTTGCAGTTAAACTGTAGGATGAACTTCTGCCATAAGAAAGAAATATCATTCACCATGGATACTGTTACACAACTTTATATAAAGTTACTTTATATTATCTACTTAAATATTCAAGCCTAAAGTCATCCAAAACAGTTGGCATATACAAGAATGATTTACACTCTTTTTTAATTGATAGGTGGATTCACTAAGTTCATTATAGGTCTTGGCAACAGCAGCTGACAAAACAGTCTCACTTCATGCTATATTTTGTAAATGATGACATTTTTTAAACAAGTTGCAACCACAGAAACACCATGCCTTTCCTCTTCTTTAGCTTAACATCCTCTCCTTTGCTCCTGCACTTTTCAGATCCTCATTCCACGCCAGTCGCCCCATTTCCCCCTGACCCTGCTCCTGCCTACACACCTGCTCCTCATTACCCAGTTAGCCCCACAGTGTATATCCCTGCCTGTTGACTGCAGTCACTTGCCACATTGCCTTTGTTGTAATATGCCGATACTTTGAGCATGTGTCCTTGTTTGATTGTTTGATAGTTTTGGCTTACACACAAGCTGGTAACATCAGGCTAATGCTGGTGTTATGTATTTATTTCTATATCTTTATTGTCAACAATTCCAAAATGCCCAGATGTTAGTCAGTTTCTCTCTGTACTTTATTACTTCCCCACCCACTGTCTGTGGCAAACAGTTTCATGTTCATTAATTCTTACTGAAGATGTAAATTCTGTTTGAATGCAGTTTCTGTTTTTGAAACAAATGTAGTTTTTAGCAAATTACTGGAGTAATAGTGATTACTAGGAGGCTGAACTTCCACTAAAATTTCATAGAAGAAATGGTCAAATATGCACTATTGAATTTACATTAAAATAAGAATTTACATTCCATTAAACGTGCGCTAGGATGTGTTTAACATCATGACTATGATGTTCAAACGTCAGCTGTTTATCATCAGTTTTCAAACGCGACCTCCCTGTCATACATTCTCATGTCAGCAAGGTGGACGCGGGGCCTCCAAGCATTCCTATGAGACAGCGCTGAGCAGGTTTTTTTCATGCAGCAAAATGGATAAATGCGACAAAATCGTCACTTCAAGCGAGGCTCACACACATGCACAAACAGGACCTATTCATGCACTAAATGGAGAGATGTCAGAGGGAGGGGACTGCCACCTGTACTGAGCTACTGAAGCCTCAATAATATTGTACGGCACAGGCAAAAAATCTATATGGGACCAAAGTATCCTTGTACAACAGTTTGTAAGGTGATCCTCTTAAAATGCACAATGGTTCGTATGATATCCTAGCCCCCCAAAGAATGATGTTGCATCCTTAATGTAAAGTTACAAAATAAACTAAGAGTTACAGAGGTTAGCTCAGGCTAATATAGTTACTGTGGTTAGGCTTAGGAAAAGAATTTGGTGAGGACGTACCTTAAAATGACTGAAAGTTCACTCAGAGTTCACAAGGTTCTGAACAACAGTCTCCTGGGGAAAGCCTGGGGGGAGAGTCACCATCCACCTCCCCAACCTGCCTCCGCCTGGGACCACTTCTGTCTTTACTCCTGTCAGCACATTGGTCACGTGATGGGAGCCTTCCAAAATATGTGGGTTATGCACAAATAACTGGCTCATGATTATATTAGATATGTCTGAATCTTTTTTGGGGTGGGGCTCAACATATATCAACCATGTTAAACATTTTAAAGCACCTCCTTTTCTAATGATTGTGT
>JAPZEB010000007.1:28093440-28103713 GCA_029783705.1 Chaetodon striatus
GAGCAGTGGGGAGAGGACACACCCCTGGGGGGCACCAGTGCTGATGGACCGGGAGCTGGATGTGATGCTCCCCAGCCTCACACGCTGCCTCCTGTCAGTCAAGAAGCTGATAATCCACTGACAGGTAGAGGCAGGCACCATGAGCTTGAAAAGCTTCTGGTTGAGAATACCAGGGATGATTGTGTTGAATGCCGAGCTGAAGTCCACAAACAGGATCCTTGTGTTAGTCCCTGGGGAGTTGAGGTGGTGCAGGATGTAGTGCAGTCTCATGTTGACTGCATCATCCATCGACCTGTTTCCCCAGTAGGCAAACTGCAGGGGGTCCAGCAGGGGTCAAAAATGTGTTTATTATAGATACCTCCATTCATTTTCTATACAGTTCTATTCGAGTAACATTACATGGAATTTCAACACCACTGGACCAGCAGTATTTCGCAGGCACCAGTCTGTACTATTGATAATAAATTATTAATATAAATAATGAATTCATAATTTATTTTTTTAATATATTTTTTTTTCATTTTAATTCCTCTTTGGCTCTCTCCAAACAGGTACTGCAGCTGTAGAAAAACAGCTGTGGTTGCTGGGTCCTCATTTGACACAGACACTTCCAGTGCACTCAGGCCTTCTGCCTTTTGTTTGACTTTGTTTACCATTTTACCCCATCCACCAGTGATCAGTGCATCATAGGTTTGGATGCACCCGATGCAAACCACTTTCCTATCTTAAAAGCAACAACTTTATCACTCTGTACTACTCCCTGACTACTTCTTATGGCTGTTTCGTTGGATCGTGTCGGCTTTGTGCTATGAACATGAACTTTTGCTTATCAAATGCGAAAACATGGCCAGTGTGTGTTACACTTTCATTCTGATTTGTGAAATATTCTTAGGAGAATATAAGGAAAAAAAACAGCCCATTCTCAAATTGAAATCCTCAGTTTTTGTCAGTTGTCAGTGATTTTAGTGTCAGACCTTTCGCCCTGGTACAATACGCCGTCGGGCAGTGACAGTTTCTACTGTGGCCGAACGGAACCTTTCACGGTAATATGGTACACCACTGGGTGGCCAGACACTACCTGTTGTGGCAGTATGATACACCACTGGATGGCATCAGGTTGAAACACTACTGGTAACGATATAATATAGGGAGCTGGAAAGTCCCTGTAAGGTGGACGTGAGGGGCAGTGGGTTGGTTCCTACAAACCTCAGACTTTCATCTTGGGGACTGCTGTTTACGTCCTGTATGAATGTAGAGTCAAACCATGAAGTTTTTTAGTAAACCTATGAACATGCTTTTGTTGATGTTCCGGCGTTGGTTGCGGCATCCCAGAACATCAACAGCATATGCAAGAGGATACCTAGAAATGTGACGACTTCAGATAAGAACATGTCGGGGGAAAAAAACACATTGTTCTTACAGTCCTGAGAATAAAGTAAAGGGTCTGAGATTAAAATTATAATTCTGTGATTTAAGTCAAAATGTCAGTCAGACTGAATTTTAAATCCAATTTTTTAGATTGATGGTAAAATCTTAACTTCCAAAAATAAATCACAATTTCAACTTTTCTTTTTTTTTTTTTAATTTAAATGACAAATTTTGACTTTGACGTCAGAATTCTCAAAGTTTAACCCAAACAAAATGAAGGCAGACATTTTTTTTCTTAACTTTCTTTTCACATTGTCTGTATTCTCTCATACATTTCTAAATTACTTAAGATACCAAACATATCAAGTTAAATTTCAGAGGCATCTATAAATATGCATACAACCCCTAGAATAATTTAGTTTTGATGTAACTGGGGGTTTCAGTGTTCTTCTCAGTACAAGCATTGTATTGCTTCAGTGAGATGAAGTGCTGGAACTAGATAATTGCCAATGCTTAATGGTAAACACAGTAGGAAAAGCATAGTTCAGCAGGTTAAATCTAAATGCTAATCCTGTGCAATGGTCTAAACAAGAGTAGGAGCACACACATACATATGAACTAACCCCAGGAAAATTGAGTGCTGTATCTTTTCAGAAAATCAGGATATCTGTACATGCATACAAATACACAGTGTGTTTGTTCCCTGCAGTAGTGCTGTGTAAATCCTCAGTGTCTGACTGTACTCCCTGGTGACCCCGCTAGCCGCTCCTCACTTCTTTTTTTTTTTTTTGACACATCAGATGAAGAAGAGGGTGGCATCGGTGGGAGGAGGTGGAGGCGAGCCAGTCGTCCTATTGGGTGCCACGTTTCTCACTCGGTTAACACCTCGCTGGAGAAACAGGATGCCAGGCTTGGACGCACCAACCCCACCACCACCACCACCCCCCTCGCTTCGTACAGCTAAACACACACTCAATGTATTTGTGACACTATACAGAGTATTACACTTTCATGTTCTTACCCCCTGTATAAGCGTTCCCTGACCTTTAATCTGTTTTGACTAAGGCTTAGCTGCTCCAAACTGTCTAAACTTCACAGATCAGCTCACATGTATTTAAATGTCTTCAGTGTGATTTTTCTCAGCTCTACATTTGTAAGTGTGCCATGCTGATCCTTTGTCTATTTGTTCTTGGCAGCTGCTTAACTTGTTGCTGAAAGCTGCCTAATAAGAGGACCTTTAAAGAATAAGTCAATTTGTCCAACTGGTCAACTTAGTACCAGTGATTAGAAGTGATGAGAACATGGACACCAAAATTGCAGTCTGGGCTATATCATGCTTGTGGGTTTTCCTTTTCAGCCATAGTAGACATTTAGCAAAGCCATTTTAAAACTGTGTGCACTGCAAGCATTGCTCTCTATCACAGAAAATGAAAGAGTGATCGGAGTACTGATTTACAACAGCAAATACAGGTTGAGAGACACTCAAAATAAGAAATAAGAAAATCAAAACAAACATTTCCTCCAGGATAAATAATGTTCTGTTAAACTGCATTGAACTGAATTGAATTGAATTACAATGAGAAAAGGGCACATGCCTGGGTAATGTCTTTGATAGCGCTGTCAAGCAGTTTAAAATATAATTAGGTAATTGTATGATTTGTGATTAATTGATCAAAGTTTATCACATACATCAAGTTTTTGCTGGGTGTCATAGTAAAGCTGCTGGATTTTGGATACAATTGTCCCCCTGTCCTCTACCATCCAAACTGGCCTGCAGTCCACTGCAAACCATTTTGCAAGTGAGTTAGTTAGTCGGTCACAGGTCCTGGCGGCTAGTGCCAGCCTTGGACCTCCAGATTCGCTGCTAAATGCTTTGCGTTGTGGTGATATTTCAGGTTTTAAGTACGCCAATGGTAAAAAAAATTCCATCTGGGCATTTCTTAACTGTAAATGTTCCATTCACGGGGCAAAGTAGCGTTGTCTCATCTGCTTCTATCATGTTACAAAGCCACTGTGGTCTTTAATGATGTACTGGGTTAAAGGGCACCACAGAACACAATTAATCAGCATTCATTTTTCTAATGTTATTTTTTGGTGATTAATAAATCAAAATGACCGGCTTTATTTTTGACAGCCCTAGTCTTTACTGTATTTACTTGTCTGTGATGTAACAGGTCAGCAAGAAAAAGATCCAGTACTAACAAACTATCGCCACCTGTCATAGCGCTGTCTGACGTACTTTGGTCATTAAATCGATTTCCCTCCCATGCTTGTATACTGGGACAAGGACAGTAATCCAATTAAATGGCCTAGTCAAGCTGTAACAGTAGCTCCATCCATCAGCACTGGTGGGTTATGTCCTCTCCCCACTGCTCTTCTCCCTGTATACCAATGACTGCACCTCAGGGGACCCTTCTGTGAAACTCCTGAAGTTTGCGGATGACACCACGGTTATCGGTCTAATACGGGACTGTGATGACTCTGCATACAGACAGGAGGTGGAGCAGCTGGTCCTCTGGTGCGGTCAGAACAACCTGGAGCTGAACCTGCTCAAGACTGTGGAGATGACTGTGGACTTCAGGAGAAGCCCCCCGACACTGCCCCCCCTCATTTTCACCATCAACAGCACAGTGTCAACACTGTCAACTTCCTGCAACAGCTCAGGAAACGCAACCTGCCTCAGGAATGGCTGATCACGTTCTACACCGCCATAATCCAATCTGTTCTCTGCACGTCGATCACCGTCTGGTTTGGATCCGCCACTAAACTGGACAGGAACAGACTGGAACGGACAATCAGATGTGCAGAGAGGATTATTGGGACTGATCTTCCCTCCATCCAGGACCTGTACCGGTCAAGGGTCAGGAAACGGGCAGGGAAAATCTCTGCAGACCCCTCACACCCCGGACACAAACTGTTTAAACTCCTTCCATCCGGTAGGCGCTACAGAGCACTGTTCGCCAAAACTACCCGTCACAAAGACAGTTTCTTACCCCAGGCTGTCTCTCTGATGAACTCCTAACAGTCACAGAGTGGCAGAACAAACAACACTCGCACCCTGAATGTTGTATATATTTATATTTTTTTCATATTTTTATTTTTATATTTATATTTGATGTATATTTGTACAATTTCTTGAATATTGTATATTTTGCATTTTACAGATGTTTAATTTTTAGTACTTATGTAAATACATTGAGAGCAAAGCCTACTGGAGCCAAATTCCTTGTATGTACAGTCCTGCCCATTTCTGTCCCTGCCTTCAGCTCTATGGAATGCCTAGCCTGTAAAATGTCCAGTCCCACTCCCACTATCATTGCTACCGTTTACCGTCCTCCAAAGACTAACAATGACTTTTTAAATTACTTCTCTGCTCTACTCACCCACATATCCACTCTCTCACCAAATGTGATATTACTGGGAAACTTCAACATACATTTAGACAATAGTAGTCTTCCTCTTACTAGAGACTTTTTATCCTGCCTCGACAGTTTTGGATTTCATCAGTTTGTTAACTTTCCCATTCACACAAAAGGTCATACTCTGGACTTAATCTGCTGCTCTGGTCTCACCCCATCCAACTGTACAGCTGATGAATTCCACATAACTGCCAACTTCCTCCTCTCATTTAATGTTTCTCTCTTTCCCTGACCACTTATCCACCCCTGATGAACTAGCTAGTCATTACAATAATGGTTTAAACAACATTCTCAACTGTCTTGCTCCAGTGAAAACACGGTCTGTTACCTTCACTCGATCTGCCCCCTGGTTCACCCCCAACTCCAGTCCATCAAAGCCAAATATCATCAACTAGAGCGACTCTATCGTAAATCTGGTCTCACTGTTCACAAAGAACTATACATAACTCACCTGTTACACTATAAGGACTCAATCGCCCAAACCAAATCAAATTACAACTCCAGCCTGATCTGCCCCAATGAAGGTAACACCAAGACTCTGTTCTCACTCCTCAACAAATTTCTACAACCCTCTGACTCTCTGCCCCTCCACCTGTAACTCCCTAATGCACTTTTTCACTGACAAAATTCACAATATCCAACAGCACTTCAGTATCGGTTCTCCACCTCTCTCCTCCTCTGAACTTCTCCCCCACTGTCAGTCTTTCTGAAATCTCTGACCTCATCCACAAATCCAAGCCTTCCACCTGTCAGCTCAATCCCCTTCCTATAGTTCTAGTCAAATCCTGCCTCTCCCCTCTGCTCCCCTTCTTTTCTGCCATCATCCATTCCTCACTTACCACTGGAGTTGTTCCTACTCTCTTCAAAACTGCAGCTGTCACCCCAATATTGAAAAAACGTGGTCTAGATCCAAACAACTACAATTATCTCTGCCCCATCTCTAACCTTCCCCTCATTTCCAAAATTCTTGAAAAGACGGTCGCAACCCAACTCCACTCTCACCTATCTCAATATAACCTCTACCAACAATTCCAGTCTGGTTTCCGCCCCTCCCATAACACAGAAACTGCTCTCCTGAAAATCACCAATGATCTCCTCATGGCAACTGATTCCGGTTTACTCACCATTCTCATCCTCCTTGATCTGAGTGCAGCCTTTGACACTATTTCTCACACCATCCTCCTCCATAGACTTCCATCGGCATCTGTCACACCCCCCTGGACTGGTTTCAGTCATATCTCTCTGGCCGCATTCAGTTCATTCAACTCAAGTCCTTCAGATCCCAGCCCTCCCCTGTCACTTCAGGTGTGCCCCAAGGCTCTGTCCTGGGGTCCCTTCTCTTCATTATCTATATCCTTCCACTTGGCAATATTTTCCATAAATTCAACATCCATTTCCACTGCTTTGCGGATGACACCCAGCTCTACCTCTCCACCAAACCAAACTCCACCCTCCCACCCTCCTCCCTTACCACCTGTCTTTCTGAAATTGAATCCTGGCTCACATCAAACTTCCTAAAACTCAACAGCGATAAAACACAAATCCTCCTCATGGGCACGAAATCTAAAGTTGACAGTTTCTCCCTTCAAATTGACAGCTCCTCAGTTTCCCCGTCCCCTCAGGTTAAGAGTCTGGGTGTCATCCTTGACAGCACACTATCCTTACACTCTCATATCAATAACATTACCCGGTCCACATATTTTCATCTCCACAACATTAATCGTCTCCGCCCTTCTCTCAGCCCCCACACCACTTCTGTTCTTGTCCATAACCTTGTCACCTCCTGCATCGACTACTGTAATTCTCTCCTCCTTGGTCTCCCTCACAAGTCCCTTCATAAGCGTCAAATGGTTCAAAACTCTGCTACACGTATCATCACTAAAACCCCCTCATTCCACCACATCACCCCTATCCTCCAGCAACTTCACTGGCTTCTGGTTAAATTCAGGATTCAATTCAAAATTCTCTGCTACACATTCAAGACCATCCATAACCTCGCCCCTCTATATTTGTCCGATCTCCACCACATTGCCACCTCCTCCCACTCCCTCCAATCCTCCTCCTCCATCCACCTCTCTGTGCCCTCCACCCGCCTCAGCACCATGGGGAGCAGCGCTTTCTGCTGCTCTGCTCCTCAACTCTAGAACTCACTCTCACCAGACATCCGCAACATTGAGTCTCTTCCACTGTAAATCCAGACTCAAAACTCACCTGTTCAAATTAGCATACTCTCTTTGATTGCACTGTACATTTCTTGTTTTGTGTGTGTGTGTGTGTGTGTGTGTGTGTGTGTGTTTGTCTCTCCTTGTTGTTATTTATTATTTGGTTTATTATTGTACAGTGACCTTGAGTGTTCTGAAAGGCACTTTTCCAATAAAATGTATGATTATTATTATCATTATTATTACATGAAAGTGCACTGACTAAGCAGCAATATGTGATGCACTGGGATAAGAACAGGTAATTTTTTTTAATGTTGGCTCTTTTTGTATTTTTAGAGACTTAAGTAAAACTATTTTGAAAAAAAAAGTCATAACATTAGGAAATAAAGTTGTATTATTACGGAAAGGCAATCATGCTTTTATAGACTATTAACTCTTTTTTTTCTCAAAATATAAGTTTGTTGTCGAAATCTCAGAATTTATTTCCTCACCATGTGGCCCTAAAATATTTTAACATAAAACTACCAACACATTCTCACTCTGACCTTGTCACACATCAGTGTTAGGTCACAGACTTTACATGTCTACATTTTTCATATGTAAGGTACTCTGGATGCATTGGTTGTTGACATTCTAGGATGCCATGTCGACTTCAGCCTGTTACATGCATTGTCTGTTTTCAAAATTGACTGCTGTTTTCACAGGAAATTTAATAGTTACATACAGTCTCTTTAAAAATAAACACACTATGTCCAAATTGTTATTTTCCTTCAACAACAGATGAACATGGTTGGGTTTAGACAGAAAAGAATAGGGTTATCGTTATAATTATATAGGAAGTGAACAGCGGTCTCCCGGGTGAGAATTGGATTGTTGGTCTGTTTTTTGTTAATTACATTTTTTTGTGCTTTAAACTTGATATCTTACAACTTTTCAATTAATGCTCTGTATAAATTCAGAGAATACTATGCTCAGCTTTATCTCATATTGTTAGGACTATTCCTCAAATATAAGTGACTTTATTCTTGTAACATTTATACTTTTGTCAAAATATCTTGTGCCGAAATTTTCCCTCTCAGTGACCGTGATACTCAGATTACTGTAATCTCATCACACATTGTCCACCTCTGTCTCTTTTAGCTTCACTCGATTAGCACTTGCATCATTTTGCTCCCTCTTTTTCCCCCCATCAGTCTATTTATCCTTTCATCCTCCACCTTCATCTCTGTTCTTTGTTTTCTGCTGTTTTCTGCTCTCCTCCTCTTCTCACTGATTTCTTTTTCTTTCTGTGCTTTGTTTGATTTAAATAAACTAGTCATTAAAACTGATTCAGGGTCATTCAGTTAATATTTTAAAATGTAAATAAAGAGACGCACAGACAGACAGACAGACAGAGAGACGGTGGTCTTACAGCCCGTCTGTGAGCTGTAATTGGTTTGTCGCCTCGTCAAGTTGCTGCTTGACACTCATTGTAATGGACAGAGACATTCAATTTACCTGAAACACAAGCTGAATGTCAATTAACTGTCTGCAGGAAAAAGAGGAAGGGGGGAGAATGTGTGGATGGGGGAGAGAAGCAGGGAGGGAGAATAAAAGATGTGAAGGATGAGAGAGAGGAAGAGGAAGACGGAGAGAAGAGAGACAAGTATGAAGAACAAGATGGGAGGTAGATGGAGGAATGTAAAAGAAAGGAAATGTGATTTTGAAGAAAGGGAGGAGGAGAAGAAAAGTGGAGGGAAAAGGAGACACAGTGAGGAGAAGGGTAAAAGGAGGGAGGAGGAGAAGGAAGAGGGCCAAAGATTAAATTAGATTTAATCAGGATTTGTCAAAAATAAATGAAACAAACTGAAGGACAGCTCTCTGATCCAACATCTCTGTTCAGGCAGTAGCTTGAGTTGGACACAAAAACTGACACAGACACAAACGGTGGATGATGGTGGTGAATTTTTTTACAAGAATAGAAGAGGGTATGAGGGAGGAGAGGGGCTGGGAGTGTTGGTAATTGGCTGGAGGGTGGATGGGCTGTCTTTAAGACTGAAGGGATGCGGGTAGACCAGGTGAGTCAGCAAAGAAGTAAATACTGGAGATTCAGGGCACAGAAGATGATAATTAATTAACAGCAAGGGAAAACATAAGGATAAACTCAAGTATACACATCACCGATGAAATATCTTTAATACCCACTTTTGGTGGCATAATCCCTGCTGGAAAAACAGAAACGCGTTGCTAAGAAACATGCACATTTGATTGCTAAAAAGCTGCTGCAAACACAGCAATGCTCTTCTAAAAAAAAAAACAGCTGGTTTTGTTGTCTACAGCCTGACAGGCATATCCTGTCCTTTCCATTGTTCCGATGGCCCAAATTTCCAAAGCCCCATTATTCCTAAACATGAAAATTTCTCTGGAAATACACACTTCCTGCAGTTAGACAACCCAATTGCCAGATTGTATGTTTCCTGCAATGTATCATACAATGGTTTATATGATGTCTTACAAAAGTGCACACAAAACAGTTTAATGTACAGTAAGATAATTAACAAAAAGTTACTATGAATAGGTTTATGAAAAGAAACGTGCTGAATACATACCTTAAAATGACTCAAAGCTCACACAGTTCCAAAAACTGGCCTCTTGGGTAAAGTCCTGTGTTCGCAGCCTTCCCAAATACATGGGTTATGTGCAAATTATTGGCTCATAATTAAGTGGAATAAGTAAGAATTTTGTTGCATTATTTTGCATAAGATGTACAAATAGTGCATCAGAGCAGCCTGGTTTCTGCAAGCCGTTAATACATGACATTTATGTGTTACTTTGTAGCAGATACATTGAAACGTTTTATTTCTCAGCAATGCTGTGGTGAATGTGTTCTTAGGTTTAGGCACACTTGGTTATGGTTCATGATAATGTTTTGGTTTAAAACATCCAAGTCTGGCAGCAACAAAGTCACTGGAACAGCAGAGATGGGTCAGTGAAAAACACCCAGGTTTGGTGGCTCAGATGCTGCTGAGTAACTAACTGCAGGGTGTGTGCAGTTTTGGAGGAACAGAACTGGGGACCATCAGAACAATGGCATGGTACTGACATCTTGCAGTAGGTGTAGCACCATCTACTATCCCCTCCATCTCCAGATGACAGTCATCTCATACACTATGTCACTTTAGATACATTGATATATGTATAAAACGTACTGTACAAATGTAACACATCTGTCTTTTGCAAAATGTCAACATTTTCATCTTGAGACTGTTGCCATTGCCATTGTAAATTTCTGCAAACTATGAATATGTTATATTTGTACATTACTGTGTAGGAGATGCATTAAAA
>JAPZEB010000007.1:28190097-28201568 GCA_029783705.1 Chaetodon striatus
ATATATATATATATATATATATACAGGAATATACAAACAACGACCTCCTGTGGCCATCAAGGGGAAATACTGGTGTAAATACAGCAAAAAAACAAGTTTACATGGCACATAAGGTAAGGTGACATAAGGTCATGATGTGATGACAGGAAAGACAGAAGTCCTAGCTTTCTCAGACACACCATTCAGGGTAAGAATTTAGGCATCTTGACAATTTGTGAAAATATCTTAAAGACACTACTGGAACTGTGGTGAGATGTCCAGCCTTTGTGCTAAGCTGGTCTTAATATGCCAAAGACTAGACACACAGAGAAGCAATTGATATAACTTTTCACACTTGACCCAGAACAAGTCAAGAATCATTTCTCAAAATCTATCATTGTTTCTTTAAAAAACTGTGTCTTTAAAAACCACAATGTGAAGTTACATCCCTACGGAACTTCTTGTTCCACTGAAAGAGGAGGAGGGAAACTATCTGATGCTTTTGATGTATTGTTGAATTTGTGTTTCACCTCTCCTTTAAAACCTCTTTTGCTGTCACACACACACACTCTCACCTCCTCCTCTGTGCGAGTGGTAATCAGGCTGAATGGCTGATTCTTTTCATAAATTTTAGTATCTCCTTATTTCAGGCTTTGCTGCCTCTCGGCTGCCATTAGTCCCCCGCAGGCGACCGAGCCCATCTCCCTTGCACGCCACTCCTTTTATGAGATTTTCCTTCACTTACAGCATTACTGCCTGCCAGGCGTCCTAGGTGGGGCTTTCACATACAGACCAAATCTGTCATTCCTCTGTCATGATGCCTCCCTCTTGACGTTTATTCTTTATTTTCTAACAGACATATCGCCCTTTTTAAAGAGGCTCTGTTGAATTGATTTAAGGTGATAACAAAATTTACTGTAGTCTACCATCAGAAAACATACAAATGTATATTGTTTAGCAGGGTGTCTCAGATTTTATGGAGTCTGCGGCTGCAGTGTTTAGAGTCGAGGGAGTCATTTTGTGAATGATGGACCGTGAGTCAAATGCTGGAGCGGATAAATATGAGGTTGCAGTAGATGGCAGATAGGGCTGTTCAACCATCTGTGCCACTGAAAGGTTGTCTGTCCTTATATCTGTGAGCAAAAGGGATTCTGCAAACATGTACTTGACCCATAAGTGTTCTTCAGCATTGATGCTGATATTTCAGTACACTGTCTTTTAGAATCATTTATTGTTAATATTGGACAATTTCAATGGCATCAGTCAGTGCTAATGTAGGAAGTAGTGTGCCTGTTTATGTTGTGAAGAAGAAAGTAAAGGTTGGATGGAGACATCCACCTTCATGCAGTAGAAGTTTCCATGCCATTGCAGACATACTTTATTTTCTTCTCTTGTTTTAACCAAAATCTTTAAATGAATCAATCAATTATTCATTTATTTTTCACATGGAATTCTGGTCATTTAGTCTGTTTTCACATTTTCTTACACTGTTGGCTGCTGCTTTATAATAATCCATGATTCCGGATGGTTCTAGTAATCTATGGTTTCAACAAGACACCCGTGTGGTCGGTCCTCCCGACCACAGGCAGTGCCGCACTGCAGCCACCTCTGAACAGATGCATTGATCCACAGCAGGAACAGGACAGCACCTCACAATTCCATTGTCACACAGGTCCTTATAGCACTCACCTCCTGTCCCTCTCTCACCAGAGTCCTCTGCTATGTCAGATTGGCATATAGAGAAAGAACCTCCTGATTGAATGGCACTGTCCAGGATTTAGCCAAGTTTTGATGAATCCAAGGATATGAAAGTCCCTGACATCTAGTTGGAAAGTGATGCGGCAGGAGTCCAGTTTGTGTCCAATGTCTGTACAATGGCTAGCAGGACGTTAGTTCAGCTGGTGCTCATTCTTCTCCATCTTTCCTCGATGTTTACTGATGTTTACATTTGAAAACCTTGACCTGGCTTGTTGATTTCCTCATCCCAACATGTGACTCACAACTACATGCCACCACTGTCCAAAACCAACCACATAAAGCATCATCAAGACTTGCAGAATAGACACAAGAGCCAAAATTTAGTACAAATTTAGCAGAGCTGACAGAGAGGTAGCTGGAATCATCTGTGCTCTTACATTAGCAACATCTAACAACCATCATTTTCAGCCTGTAATTTGTCAAAACTGTTAGCAGCTAGCAGCCATGTGATGCTGTGCTTAGGAACGGCAGTGCTTTGAAGTATATGATAACACCACCATGCTAACATGCTCATGATAATAATGCTAACATGCATTTGTTTATTAGCTATGATATCTATCATGTTTACCATCTTAGTTTATTATGCTAAATTAGCTTTTTTATTATTTATTATTATTATTACTGCATTAAGTAAGCCACTTTTTCCCATTTTTGTTATGCACAGTTATGCATTTATTGAGTTCAAAATGTACATTGTAGCACCACAGCCTTCACTCCAAGATACTGTACGAGGCCACAGTTTAAAGGTGGACTGACTTTACTGTCCAACTTATATTAGTTGGAACACCACAGCTTTCATATTACTAAAACAAACAAATAAATTTGCACACACATATGGTATCGTAAAGCCCTCTCGATGACTGAGGTAGTTGCCGACCAGGATAGTCTTTCCCCAGGTTTTAATTTAGTTTGGACTGACAAAGTAAAATTACTTCAGATCTTACATGGTCACAGTTAAGATCATCCTGAGTTACACTGAAAATTTTAGCAAACCTCTGTCGAAAGAGTTAACAACATTTTAATTATGAATGAAGCATTTCGCGCATGAAGCTCGAAACTGAAAAGGTGTGTCAGCCAAGACAGCCCAACAATGTCCAGAGCCTTCAGCATCTCATCCACAACTGGCACCTTGCCACTGGGGAGCTTCTTTGACCACCTCAGTGAGGTGGCGTGACGGCCAGTTCAGGAGTTCCTCAAAGTGCTCCTTCCACCACTGGACAATATCCCCACTTCAGGTCAGCAGTTCTTCTTCTCCACTGATCACAGTTTGAGACAAGCCCTGCTTTCCCTTCCTGAGGTTTGCCAGAACTTCCTTTGAGGCCAACCGAAAGTCCTTCTCCCTAGCCTCCTTAAACACCTCCCACACCTGGGTTTTTGTTTTTGCTACAGCGACCAAACATCTTTCTGTAAAAGTGCAGGTGTCACAACACTAAAAATGCACATGGCCGTGGTGTGCCTCAGGCACACCCAGACAAGCATGCAGTGTATGTAGCAGCACTGAGGACAGTAATGCTTATCAGCAATTTCTTATGGCATGGAGGTTCAATGTTTCTCTCTGTGGCATCTCTGCTGTTATCTGTGACCTTTTCTTTAATTAGCAGGGATCTAATAGACGGCAGACAAATGTAATGATTTTTACACCATGGAGAGAAAGAAAGACAGCATGAGCAGAGCAATAGATTAAAAAGAGTGGACTCTATATAGCAGAGGGAGAGATAATGTGCTCAGGCTTGGTTGAAAAAAAAAAAAGGAAGTGGGCTATATAGAGGGGCTGAATGAAATCAATGGACTGACTGAACATTAAAAATACTCCCAGCAGAAAAGTGAAAGCTGTCTTTTGACAAATCATTAGTACAGGGCAAATTGTTCTTGGTTCTTAAGTGTCAGCTAATGTTGGTCATATTTTATTTTTCACTGCAGTACAGTCACCCTGGGGATCTGGGATACACATGGGGCAGACAGCAGGTATAAATGTTTGAGGTGGCACTGCAGAGAAATTTGACATCTTTGACAAGTGAAATGAAAGAAGTGTGACATTCTCAACAGGACATGTACAATGAAATTGAACCAGCACAAAAAGAATGAGACAACTTTGATATAATGTTATAAGAATGTGCCAATCAGCTTTTCTATCTCATCAAAATCATGCAGCAAAGTCAGAACCAGGTATTTCAAAAAGTTGCCATACTATTTTGATATTCATATTTTATAGTTCATAGAATTAGTCCTGAAACAATGAATGAATGACCTGATCAATGTAAATTAATCGATGTAAGTAAAAAAAAACAACATCATAACTGATAAAGTATTGAAATTGTCTTTCAAAAAAAAAAAATCTGAGATGTTTTTGAAATCAGATTTGACAAAATACAAACACAAAACAATTCATACAAAAAAAAAGATGTTTAAATGTAGAAACATTGACAAAATATTTATTTGAACTATGTGCATTATTTAGTTTTTGAGATATGCTAATTTTTATGAGCAGAGTGCAAATGCATTGTGAAAAATGTATCATTTATTCCTCTGGCATCACCGTGCATTTTTGCACCACATGTAACATAGTTCAGTGATGTCATTACTAGTGTCTAACATGTTGACACTGAAGACAGAAGTCTTGCTTTCTGCTGCAAAAATAATGAATGTTCTAGCTATTATGGTTTTTATCTTAGAACAATATACACAGAATTATGCAAACAACAATCTCCTGCAGCCATTACGGGGAAATTCCAGCATAATTCTGGCAAAATACGATGTTTGCAACACACATAAGGTAAGGTAAAAGGTAATGACATAATGATAGGGAAGACAGCGGCCATAGCCTTCAGCTGCAAAAAGAATGCATGCTCAAACTGTTATAGTTTTATTTTAAATCAATACATACAGGGTTATGCAAACATTGATCTCAAATTACCATTATGCAGAAATTCTGCTGTAATGACAGCGAAATACTACATTTGCACTGCATGTTAGCTAAGGTAAAATAAGATATTGATATGATGACAGGAAAGACAGAATCCTTAGGTTTCTGCTGCAAAAAGAATTAATGCTGTAGCTATGATGTTTTTTTTATTTTTATTTTAGATACTGAGTAAGTGCTCTTATCATTTGGAATAATAACTGGAGAACTTAGAAACAGCTACTATGATCATCATTTTAGATCTATTTAAACAGAATCATGCAAACAGGCCTCCGTGTTCAATATGTGAAACATTTGATACCCAGTTTTTGTGCCCCTAAGTTCACCTTTCGGGGTGCCCTACCTATAAAGGGGTGCCCGCCTTGCCTATCCCCCTTTGCTGTTGTGCTCTGTGGGAGAGGGGCTGGGGTTTGTGTGGTTGTGTATGATGGAGGATTTTGTTTTGCCACTTGTTGTCAGGAGAGGAATAAACAGATATATATATACATATATATACTTGTCCGTATGTCTTTCCTAATTAATGTTTAATAAAACCACAGGTGGCAGTCCACTGTAAACACACTGTACACAATCCACAGAGAGCAGGAGGAACCAGGCGTCTACAGGGACCCAGAGCTCCTGTTTGATCTGTGGCCTCCAAGCAGCTCAACCCAGCCCTGCTCCTACAGAGTCTGGGTACGGTCCGATGCAGTCATTTTCTTCAACAGAATATGATGGTCATTCACAATGAAATAAGCAATAATTAGCTTAAATGAGTAGTTGATAAATTGATAGTCAGTTGGCAGAAAATTAATTTGCAACTATTTGGATTTATGTTTGATGTTTGCATCTTTTCTGGGTTACATTTGATCATAATGTTAATATCCTAGAGTTTTAGACTGTTAGACAAAACAAGCATGTTGTTGAACATGTCACCTTGAAACTGATGGCCATCTTTCACCAATTCTGAAATGTGTTGCACAAAAGCAAAAAAAATAAATAAATAAATAAAATAAAAAAATATGTATATATATTAGGGCTGTCAAAACAACACTTTCATTTCTATTAAGCAATCACAGAAAAAAATAATGTATTCAACAAATTAATCCTGATTAATCACTTTGACCCAGTGCAACATTAAAGGCGACCATGGCTTTGTCACATGATGGAGGCAGATGAGATGACACTGTTTGGCCCCGTGAATGGAACATTTACATTTAAAAAATGCCCAGATGGAATTGTTAATAGGATACGGTTCCCTGCAGTTTCTGCAGTAAGAAATTTTCCTACCATTGGAGTACTGCAAGCCTGAAATATCACTCCTTTATTACCCTCCCCTCATAAACAGAGATGATGATGAAGGGATAGATTGAAGACCTTTTTATACCTTGTCCGTCAAAGTAAGCAACTTTAAAGGTAGGCTATACTCCGCAGGATTGTTGGTTACTGTTTGTGAATAGGCTTTGCCAGCAAAGTGAAAGTAAAAGCCAACCCCAAATACACTCTCATCTGGTGTTTTGCCTCACTATATTTGTGGGGTTTTTTTTGGCCGTGTCTCTTGAATGCCTGCTGCTTACGGTCTGGCACCTGGTTGCTACCTTTTTATAAAGCCCCAACCTCACCTGAGTGCTATGGGGGTACACACCCCTGAATGTTCTAAACACAGAGAATGAGAAGAAAATCAGAAACTCCAGGCAGAGGACAAAGTCTCTGCAGAAAAATATACCATCACACACTGAGAGTGGGTCATAAGTGATGACTGAGAGGTAAAGAGGGTTGATGAGTTTTAAAAACTGCATGATGAGATCATTGCAAAAGGATGAACAGGACAATTAATAACAAAAAACATTTTTCATCATCAGCATAATATAAAAAAAATATTTAAAGGAAAAAACCACAAGATAAGATAATGAGAGGTACATTTTTGGACAGCCACTGTAATGTTAAGATGGTAGGGAGGACAAAGAAAAGTTTAAAAATCTGAGAGAGAAGAGAGAGAGAGGAGGAGATGAAATAAGTTCTGAAACATTTAGAGAGAGGGAGAGAAAGGTATGATGCACAGAAACA
The DNA here is from genome assembly GCA_029783705.1 of Chaetodon striatus. NCBI lineage: Eukaryota > Metazoa > Chordata > Actinopteri > Chaetodontiformes > Chaetodontidae > Chaetodon > Chaetodon striatus. Next base: position 28,196,801 of record JAPZEB010000007.1, read on the forward strand.
CCTCAGCGGCAAAATGAGGCAGGTGTTTAATTTGAGAATTAAGACAGTGTGAAAGTTCATAAGTATGCTAATGGCTCTGTGCCTCAGTCTGCCAGATGAAGCTTCCTCGTCTGCTCAGGAGGAGGAAATCCACCTGAAATGCTGTCAGAATAATGCACACTGAATTTTCATTGCTACTCTGCTCTCATGAAGAAAAAAAAAAGAAAAAAACATTTAGTGACACATGGCTGCCTTCAATAGCCCTGACCGTAAAGCATCATCAACCATTACAGTAAAGTTATTTCATTACAGCAGTGGGCATGTAATCTGTCCACCTGCTGGTACTGTATGATCCCTACTGAGGCCTGTGAAATCACTTCTCTTATAAAGAACATATTAACATAAAAAGTAAGACGCAATCAAAGTAACACTCAAGGAAACAATATGTCTCTGTCTAACATGGAGTGCTAGACATACAATTAAAAGCTTTGATTTGCATAACAATTAAATATTATTGTTTCTATTTAGTAATTCAGGTTATTGAGAATGTGAACCGGTCCTACCTTGCTACAAGAGTAAGAGTGACGCATGTCAGATGTTACTTAAAAAAGATCTGAGAGGGAATATCAAGGGGATAAGGGTACTCAAAAGTCACAGGAGTTACAGTTTGGTGTGGATGTGATACAGCACCACAAAAAAAAAAAAAAAAACGCATAAGGACATGCTCTTTTCATTCATTTTGAACTAACAGTAGAGCAAGTGTCAAAATCAGACACAGTCCTGCCGGGGACTAAGGTAACAATTTGCCCACTGGCAGATTTGGTAAACTGTTTTATTTATTTTATTTATTTATTTTTTTAAATTAAATGACTTTTTAACACCTGTATTACATTCTACAACCTTGTACAAACATTCCTCAGAAGGCAAAAGGTCTCCACTGGCTATAAAACTCAATAACACAAAAACAAAACATGTTTTATGCTATGAAACTGAAAGTGCAAAATGAATAGACTGATTAAAAAACAAAACTTGTGCATTAGGAGGAGTGTTTCAATTAGTTCAACCTTGGCTACATTTAAACAGTCAAAGCACCCAAACATTTTTCATCCCAGTGATCAGATCATCTGGGTGATGTGATGCATGAGATGTGTTTCTATTCACAGACCCTACAATGGAAGAGCAATGCAGACACACCATCCATGTCTCATACATAACTCTATATCCTTTGTTGTTGTTGCTAAATGGGAACCTACAGGTGGGTCTTTAAGGCTCCAGCATTTCGGTTGTGCTCACTTTAGTGTGACTGACTCATAGCCAATGCACTAGTTGCACTAATCTTAGCACGTGTTGCTAACAGCGTGTGTCTTAGGGCTTCATGTACAAAAATAGATACGTCCATTTCACAAGCTGTGAATGGCACTGCCCTCATACTTCCATGTGTCCTTTATGACGGCATAGATACAGTCAATAGATAGGCGGAGTCAAAAGTTTTAGACAACAGCAAACGAGGTGGAGGAGATTGGTATATTGTACCTTTTAAATGGAGGCAGCGTTGTAGATGGCAGTGGTCTGTGCAGCCATGATACACATTGCAACATGTGGACAGAGAATTCTTGTCACTATATTAACAATTCATTTGGTTCCACCATGTTTTTAATTCCTTCGCCGTCTCCTACAGTCATATCTGGCTTGAACAATGCTACACTCCACGATATCTGGTGGTAGTGCTCTGTTCATCCGAATCAGTAAGCTTTCAGAAAACGAGCACAAATACATATGAAATGAATACAGAGTACGGACAGAAGGCTCTGTCTGTATCTAACATTGAGCATAAATGAGCCCTTAAAGTTTGTGGCGGAACTCATGCTTGTGTACTTGAGTTCCACATTTCGTGCATTAATCTACACACATTGTGTATTCTGCATGCGGTTGTGTATACTGGACCATGACGGTTCGATATGAATACACAAGCCATTACATCCCTGGGCAAATTTTAGAGGCAGTACAACTGCATACAAACTCAATGGAAAGAACTGGCTTACACAAGTCACAACAAATGAGAATGATTTGTAACTGTGTGACTTTGTTTTTTTTTTTTGTTTTTGTTTTTAAGTTAAAGATGCAAATTAGCATGTGCTAATGCAAAAATGTCATATTACAATTACAGTATGGAGTGCTACTAAGGGAGAGCAAGTGACTGATCCTGGTTCAGTGTTTTACCTCCAGACAATGCCATGCCTGATAAGAACCAGCAGAGGACGGAGAGACTAACTGTGAGTGAATGAGTGATATGTCAGTCAGTCAGTGAGGGTGTGACAGAGGATAGCTGTAAGTGAATAAGTATGATGCAATGCTATTTCAACATCAGCATGCAGCAGGTCTTTTAATGTTCCCCCTATATGAATGAATATTTGCACATGTGTATGTGCAGTATATAAGTGTGTGTGGAGTAAGTGCAGCATGTCCCTGTCAGAGCTAGCATTGAGGGATCTGTGGTACAGGGAGGTGTGGATGGCTGGGACAGCCGGGTGTCTGCAGGGCCCTGGGGTGTGGCCCTGTCCTTGTTGCTGCAGATTTATAGTCCTCAATAAGCATCTCCACACCGGCTGCCAAGACCCAAGTCAGCAGCTAATTAAAACCTTCATTGGAATCCCTGTGAAGTCACAGACCCACCGATACTCTGTCAGCAGCTAGTCGCATACCTCTGCACACCACAAACACACACACTATATGTCCTGAGGGGAGGGACCTATCTATATGTATTGTACATGCTCAAGCATGGAATCACACACTCAGACATATGCATTTTCCAACTACAGACAAGGTCATATGCAACGATGAATCAGAGTGGGTAGTACTGTCTATTTTTTGTATACACACACACACACTTCAACATTCAATTCCCATCTGACCTTTTTAAAACAAGAATGTCTGCATAACCATCATATCCTCATAGTAGTTAATGGGAAATCCTACAAAAATGCACACACTACAGTCATATACTCTATGAATGAGCACCCCACGGACGACATAACTTACCTTACGGTCAAGTTTTGTAATTAGCATTAAGCTATGGAGGTTAGGTTTAGGGAAGTAAAGTTACTGTGGTTAGGTTTAGGAAAACAAACATGATGAGGATGTGCTTTAAAATGACTCAATGTTCACATACCTTCAAACACCGGTCTCCTGGGAAAAGTCCTATGTTTTATGACCCATCCACCACCCCAACCTACCTCCTAACTGGACCGCTCAGAACCACTTCCCTCTTTACTCCCATCACTAATGTGATCGCAGCCTTTCAAAATATGTGGTTTATGCAAAAATGATTGATGATTACACATGATAAGCACAAATTTTGGTGCATTACTTTTTGTAAGAAATTGTGCAAACAACGCATGAGAACAGCCTAGCATAAGACCAGAGTGTGCTTGCCCTGTAAATCAGTACTTTTCAACTGGTCTGGCCTCAGAGTCCAAATTTTCTTCTAGACATCAGGCCACAGTTCACACACTGACCAACCTAATACCCACTGCCTTTTATCTAAATCAGTGGTTTCCAAGTGGTCCAGCCCTGGGGTCCAGATTTCTTTTTAGTCATTAGTTCACACTGTGCAGAAAATTTATTGTTTTAGATTTTTTTTTTTTTTTATTACAAACTTTTACAACCCCACTTTCGGACTGTGACCTGGCAGGTGGGAACCACTGATATGCTTAAGAACTGCCGAGAAAAACATTAAAGCGGTAGCATCAATAACTTTGGAAAGACTGCTACAGTCAACAGACGTGCAAAGTGAGGGTCAAATGACAAAATGCCTGGAACACACCACCTATATGAGCAGCACTTGATGAACTGCTGTAGCTCTCATGTGTGCAGTGTTGCGTTGTTGCATCTGCACTGCTGCAGAGCAGCATGTTGCTATAACTACTGTATTTCCATAATTAAAAGCCAGTACTCCAATCAAAGTAAAATATACAGAGTATGTGGGTTCATTGTGGGGAAAAATACCATCTACTGCATATTTCCAGCCATGTTACAGACAATGATAATTGGATAGTTTGTCATGGAATTTATACAAATAAGGTGCTTCAAAATGACACCTACTAACTTTAATGATTCAATGACTTTTCATCTGGTGCCACCAGCCCTTTGACATTTTTGGTCTAGACTGAAACATTAACATGTATTGGATGAGTAACCATGATATTTTGTACACACATGTATGTTCATTTAATTTCATCACCCAATGTCAGCTGGGATAGGCTGGAGCCTCACAGGGCTGACAGAGAGACAGACAACCATTCACGTTCACATTCACACCTACAGGCAATTTAAAGGCAGACAGACAATTTTAATTAACCTGCATGTCTTTGGACTGTGGGAGGAAGCCGGAGTACCCAGAGAAAACCTATGCTGACACAGAGAGAACATGCAAACTCCGCATGGAAACCATCTAGCGGCATCATCAGATTAAATTCAAATTTGTCCAATACTTTGGTTTATGATCAAATACATGCAGGACTCAATACAGTCACATCAGCCTGAGATTTCTGTTTGCTGCTAATTAGCAAAATATTACTCTGCAAATATGCTTAACTGTTACACCCTGTACCTGCTAAATATCAGTGTTGTCTTTGTGAGCATGTTAGCATACTGATGTTGGCATTTAAGACAGTGGTTCCCAAAGTGGGGGGTCGCAGAGCCATTGCAGGGGGGGCACGGCTAAGGGGGAGAGCTAGTGAATAAGGCATGCTTAATAGGGCTGGTAAAATAAAATTCGAAGGTCGAATAA
>JAPZEB010000007.1:28208575-28223143 GCA_029783705.1 Chaetodon striatus
GGTGGAGTGGAGCAGAGGCAGGGAGAGTGGAAAAATACTGAGGGCAGGAAGGCAACAGGGAGAATGGAGCTGTGACAGAAATGTGCTATATAAATAAACTTGCCTTGCTGAGTTGTCAGACAGTGAAATGGGTTTCATACAAGCTCACACGTTAACCATATCATCTACCACTTGTTATGGAGACTAAACTGAAAGTGAGTCCACCTGTAAAACTGGAAATTACCCTTTACTATTCCTGCTCAAAGCTGTCTTTCAGGGTATTTTCACTGGCTCTACAACTGTTGCTCGAACTACAGACTGTACCTCCACATTTTTATATGCCCACCACCACAGACACAAAGAGTTGAAGGAGCAGATTGGGAGACAGAGCTGGCTTACTGTAAGGCAGAGATTCACCTGTGCTTTGTTAAATATGTCCTGATGACACAATCACCAAAGATATTATGTGAGAAGGGTTTGCTCTCAGTTTGCTTAACACAAACATCAGACACGATATGCAACAATGTTTTTTCTACCTAATGCGATAAACAAGTATGATATATAAAATGGCATCTTGAAACATTTCAGGAACTGTAAATTAATTGTTTTTATATATTATAGAAATGGTGTAAGACTTAAATATATCCCTGGCTTGACAGTCGAAATCTGTCTTGTAAGATAATGAGATATCTTGTTTTAAAACCCTACAATCTTGGAATTAAATGTGTGAAAGCACAGGATAGATAGCATATAATTCAAGGTCAGTTAGACAAGGATTTATGTTTATTTTCATTTACGATGTATTTGTATGTTTGAGATTGGTTTTCAACAGCCTGCCGCCATTTAGTTTTCTGTGTCAAAATGGCCAAGTGTCAACCACCAGGGTGAGCGTTTATTGCTCTGGTATGATGCTGTGCATTCTGGTAGTTTTAGGTTTTCTTCCTCTTGAGCACCCCTTTTTGGTCTGTTTCCTCTTGTCATGTAGCACCAATTTCAAAAGTATCTCTGTCTTTTGACTGCATAGAAAGCCTAGACTTATGAAAAGAAAAAGGGAGAGCAAGCTAGCACCAATGATTCTTTCTGCAGTTCTGACTGTCATCCGTCGTCTGTTCCTGTCTTGTTCGGTGGCTGATCAAAACCAAACAATGATGCATGTATAGAACAGACTTCACTATTGCAGTGTAGAAGTGTATCAGCAGCTCCTTCTGTAGGCTGAACTTCCTGAGCTGGTGCAGGAAGTACATCTTCAGCTTGGACTTTATTGTGATAGTGTCTTTGTCAGTTATAATCCAGTTTTGGCCTGCGGGCTAAACTGACTTTCACCTGGGAGGTCTGTGTTTGTTTCCAATAAGATTGCAAAGCCAAACCCTGTTCTGTTTTTCCTAAGTCTAACTGTGTGCTTTTGTTGCATAAACCCAACCATGTGTGTTTTGGCAAAACATAACATACGTACATGCGTTGAAGGAGAGAGAAAAATGTCGATTTTCGGTGTTGTGCTGATGTAGTGCATTTATTTTGAAAGAGACGGTAAGCAAACTATACATTTCCTGTGAAACCAGAAGTTTACTTTGAAAACAGACAATGCATGTAACAGGCTGAACTTGACACGGTGTCCCAGAGCATCAACAGCCAACACACCCAGGGTACCTTGCACGTCACATCTCAACGTGGAAAGTCCATGACCAGACATTGGTATGTGAAGAGGTCAGAGTGAGAATGTGTTGCGATCCCAGAAACCTGAAGCAGCTAATATCATGTCTCCTTTCAATCTACTAACATTGACATGTCTTGTGTTGCACATCAGCTTACTAAACAAGCGACAAACAACAAATAAAGTCCACTTCTAATGTCAGTATCCTAGCTAGATAGTTAATCAGCTAGTGAAACTGTGACTATCTAAATGCCATGTAGCTGCTTCAGTTTCAGGCTCCTGGTGTTGTGTATGCTGGCTCACTGTCACACTGGCGTGTATTGGGACACTTGAATAAATCAGAGCCAGTGTTAATGTTATTAGTAACACCTGTACTTTTCCTCAGTCCAAATATCTGCTGGGAAAAAAAAAAGTCCTATTAAAATGTAAATGCTACCATTGGTCAGTTTAGATGCTAAATTATGTTACTCTTTAACACCACCTTAAAAAAACAAAACAAAAACAAAAAAAAAAAAACATTTCGTTCTCAGCTTGTAAGCTACAGTTCGCAGCTCAGGTTTGTTTATATTGTTCCCCTGTGCTCCTGCCAGCTCAACTGTCAATCAAACACCACCCACTCAGAGACTTGGAGGCTAAAGGAGCATTTCTGATATATCTCCAAAAAACGCTTTTTCTTCCTTTTGGTCAAAATATTAATACATTTAATAAAACAGTTTGGCATAATATCTGACAATTGATGAGAAAAGGGATGTTGTTCCTTTGATTGAAAAGCCCAGAAGTGTATCAGAAATGACTGCATTTGAGTACTGAAATGCAGAATATTAACAATATCAGCTAGTAAATAATGTGTAAGCTTTTTATGAAACATTTAGCATAGCTCATTCTGCTCCCTTTGTGTATCAAGTGTTTTTTCACTATTATTTGGTCTGTGATTGGACCAAAAATACACACTTGTGCTGTGCATGCTCACTACCTCTAAATCCAGACTCAGTGGAGCAACAGAGGAGCAAGTATGTGAGAAACACAGTGAAAGAGATGCACAGGTCACATAGTGCCAAACTTAGTGTGTGTGTGTGTGTGTGTGTGTGTGTGTGTGTGTGTGTACATGCACAGAAAGCCATGTTGATGTTCTCCCTGTGACATGTTGTTTATCACAATGCAGAACTCTTATTATATATTTAAAGGACCTTTGAAATGATTATGAGCTTTTGGCCCACGAGTCTTCAAGTAGAGGAAAACAAAAGAAAAGAATGAGAGAGCATACAACAGAACAGGGAGAGAGAGGGAAGGAGAACAGGAGGAGGGGAGGCAGGGAGGGAGAGAGAATGTCTCCAGAGCAAAACAAAAGGAGAACAAACAAATGCATCCCTTTTAGAGAAACAAGATAATAGAAGAAGAGGAAGGAGAAGAAGTAGGAGTAGGAGGTGGGGTGTGGGGGTGATCTTTGTTGGTGCTAGCTGTTGTTGGCACACACCGTCACTTTTAGCTGCCTCCATGTTTTGATTTTTTTATTTTTCATGGACAAAATTTGAGACTCAAAAGCGCCATTTGAAGTCAGAGGCAAAACACATAGAGCTAAAGAGCGGGCTGAGCTTGGCAGAAGGTGGCGATGGTGGCGGCGGCGGGGGAAATATTTGAAGTGCTCAGCTCAGTGAAATGCATTCAGGGCCTATATGCTTAGCAACAATAATAAATTATACATAAACAAAGTGAGGGGAGATGGGGCGGAGGGAGCACGATGATCAGAGCCGAGTGGAGGAGGTTGAAACCCAGGGAGGCAGGAGTGTGGATGATCAGGCCTGTTACAGGAGGCAGATTACAGTGGAGTGATGTTTCAGCTGATCACAACATCAGGCAGCAGTAGACGAGTCATAGAGATAGTACACACACTACCACTGACTTTCACCTCTCCGTATCCAATCCTGTAAACTCCTCTCTGTGTGGTGCATTTATATCTCACTCATTCTTGAGAATTGTAACAAAACCTTAAGCTCAGTTCAGACCAATGATTTACTATGAGACAACACCGTTTTAAAATGTTGCAAAGAAAAGTTGATGGTGTCACCTGCAACTCTGCTGGTCAAATTGCTGGCTGCTGGTTTTAGAACATAAGGCTGGTCACCTATTTCTAAAACTGATCAGCTTGTAGTGAAGTTCGCTGGTGAAGTCAAAATGACCGCAGATGGCATGTTGGCTTGCTGCAACAGGTGCTCTGTCCCTTCTGAGCCCTCTGTTTCCATCCTTACGTGTGCCAGTGTCGGATGGTGGGTTGCTGCTGCTGCTCGCTGTATGCCACTTCATTGGCGGGGGGGTTTAATATTATTGTGGCGTATTTATTGTGAATACAGTCCATCTGATGCTCATTTTATGTTTTTTGCCATTTCATCACTATTATAAATGCAACTGAAGCCAGTATCTCACTATCACTGTCCTTATTGACATTTTAAGGAGCAACAAATTCAGCCACAAAATAAGCCAGAAAAGCTGCAAACAGAGCAGAGTTACAGAGAGCTGTTGCATAGAGAAACACTGTCTCATTTAGTTGCATGTGAACCGTCAGGTTTTAGAGTGTTGCAGAAGGGCACAATGCAAGTAGTTGCATGTTTTAACTTTTCTCGTTGCAAATCTTTGGTTTGAACTGGGCTTACCTTTTTTGGGCTTTTAATATCCCTCCTCAATTAGGCTGTGAAAATATGTTATAAAAAAGTTGGTGTCTCAAGGGGTTGACATTATGTATTAATATCACAGCAGTCTCAGTGAGCAATGAGTTCTCTTCATGCTAATCAGCATACTCATTTTTAAACCGTCATATTTGGAGTTTGTTTTTTTAAGGAAAACAGAGTTGACCTGTTATGGTTGGGACACACCCAATATTATTTAATGAATGTATCATAAAACAGAAAGCTTAGCAGTACTTGAGCAGCATTCCTGCCTTTTTGAAAACCAGGAAGTCTTTAGGATTTTGCTAACCCTTTTAATGAGACATGTATAGCTGCAGACACATTCACAAAAATCCAGGACACATCTTTAAAGGGCCAACATTTTTACAAAAAAAAAACAAAACAAAAAAACACACACACGAAGATGATTACAGCAGTACCTTCAAATAATTGTTTTGATCATTTTAGATATTTGGTTTTAAACAATAGGCTATGTACACTTTATATACCAACATCTTTTATTTATTGTTCTCATTAAGGGTTTTTAAATGCGAAATGTCCCAGATCACATAAACCTATTTAAATCAGTGAAACTAGGGCCTTGGCCATTACTTAAGAAATACTCAGATGAAGAGGTCCACCAGCAACCCCTGCCCATATCCCACAGAACTCTCTGTAAAGTTATTTAATCATTTCTATTTTTTCATAGTTGGCTAATCACTTATATTTTCTGCAAGTTGTATGTAAATGAAACTGACACTTGGGGAGATATTCCTCTGAAAATCAACACATACTTATAAACTAAAAAAAAAAAAAAAAAACCCAACTATTTCTCTCTCTCTCGCTCTCTTTTTTAAATGTTTTAATTAATTAATTTATTTTTAATAATTAGCGCAGATGTCATAGGGAAGTTGTGAAGTTAAAGGGAACACTGCATAACTTAAGAATTCCACTATGTTATTTCCATGGCCTAGGCCAGTTCAATTGGTATTTGGGAAGATAAGCTACTCTCTCTCAAAGCCAGAAACCAGAGCAGTAAGTCTCAAACTTGTGATGTCAAGTATAAAGTCTGGAGCTGCTCCACAGACAATGAGAGAGAGAGTGATTTTGTGGATCCATTGTTTGTTTTCCCTTTTATACCCAAATAATTTTTAATTTATTGTGGTGTTCTCAGTCCTGAAACAGAAAATGTACCCATATACTCAGAACATTACCTAGTGCTCGGAATGTCATCTAGAACATGTCATCATTGATTGTCTGTGGAGCAGCTCAAGATTTTATATCCTATGACATCATACATTTTTGGATTTGGGAGAGTTATCAATATTTGCTAATATTTTGGACTCTTAGACCATAGTAATTAGCATGTATGAGTTTTGAAAAATGGGTGGCGTTTCCCCTTATAAATGGTTGGTAATAAATGGTAAATGATAAATGGTATAAATGTATTATATATGTCACATGCATATTTATATTCAGATATTTTCTTCATCACATAAAATAAGATTACATTAAAAAGTAATCCCAATGGACTTCTTGTAGACTAAAACTAATATACTACACCACGTCTAATCATTTTGGAGTATAGTATTGTGGATTTAATATTGGAACAACCCAAACACAATTTCAGTTGTCACGAGTCATGCCAATTGCAAAAAGCACACTTTTTTGTACTATGTACAAATCCTACCAAAACTTAAGTGATTGTATACAGAATTTAAATGTCACAACGTAACAGAGACACTGAATCAGTCTTACTGAATGTTTGGTGCCAGTTTGTTTGCTGCACACCAGCAGCACTTGCTAAGTCCCGCCTGACTGTCACTGGGAACTTTAAGGAGGGGAATGCTTCGTCTTTCATCTTCTTCTTCTTCTTCTTCTTCCTTTTTTTTTCTCTTTCCTTCGGTGGCTGAGCACAATAGCTCTCCGCCCAGCCCTGCCAATCCCACAATGCCTGGCGGTGGGTCTGGCAATAATTCAGGGCAGGACTAAACAGCTGGCTGCCTGACAGGAGAGCTGCCAAGAGCTGGCAACAAGCGGCAGGCTGCTAACCCTTTCACATTTTTAATTAGACCCACACAGCCATGTCTTTGAGCCATCGTAAATATACCGATGACATGCCGAGCATCATTTGTTAAGAAATATTTGCTTACAAAATACTGGGCTCCAAGTTTTTTTTTTTTGTTTTTTTTTTCAAGCTTGCAAGAATATCTTCCAGTGTGGGAGTCAGATAAACAGCAGCTAAAGGAGTCTTTTTTTAATGTGATGAAAGATATTTGCTCTATAAAGAAATGGACTAAAGTTACAAACAATGGGAACTAGAGACTTTTGGGCTGCTTTTGTTCTTGGTTAACTGGATTTCTCTCATGATAATGTTCTGATATCAATGAAAGAAAGACTATTAGACTGTCTCATTCATTTCAGAAAAAAAAACCAAACTCCTGTTACTTCACCTGTTCAACTCTCAGAACAGTTTTAAACCTCTCATCATCCAACACAAGCACTGCCATATTGTACATCATCATACCATCACAACACAGGCTTTCCTTGACCTGTAGAGACGATGTCAGGCAGACTTACTTGTACAGTATAAAGCCTGTCCAGCACTGCAGGCCATGGGTCCTGTGGTACCACGGGGGCCGGGAGTATGACGGAAGTCCAGGAAACAATAGGAAGACTGTACCGGAGTGAGGGCACCATGTGCAGGAGGGATTACCACAGCATTATGACTGCAAGAAGCCTTGCCATCTGGACACACAGCGCAGAAAAGGCAGAGTGTAATGAGTTTGCAGAAAAGAGGGATGACAAAAAGGACATAATGTGGGCTGGATGCTTTGGTCCATCTCAGAGATTGAAAAGGTGATATATGTATGTTTGACACATTGATGGTGAATACATATACCCTGTAACTCCTGCCTGCCTTACATAATGTAATGTTTAGATGATCTCCAGGGAAAGACACAAATAATTTTAAGGACTGGCCCCATGGGCCACGAGCCCCTAAATTTGGAGGTCATAGTATGTTTTTGATCAATGTAAACACATTTAAAAATAACAGGGCCACAAAAAAGGCAATTTAACACAACTTCACATAGCCTTCCTTAACTGTGACACTCCAATATATGAAGAGATTAACATATATCTGTAACAATGTGGAAAATTATCTCAAAGTCTTCACTGTCTATCCTTTCTTTACTTTGTTATTTTCATCTATGGTTGTTAGTGGCATAAAAACCACCATACAAATGTTGAGGAAAGTAATAATTATATCAGTTTTGCTAGCCTTCTATAAAAAAAAAGTCAAATGAAAACCCAGCTGGCCACCAAAGTCATTAGACATAGATGTTTGATTAATTTTAGGTAGACGTCAGGTGAAATTCTATGACAGGTGTTATGACCCTGTGGGTCATTTACTGTTTTGTTTGTGTTTTGTTGCAGTGACCCCTCTCACTCTCCTTGGTGTGCATGCTGTTTTTTATGAATGAGTGAATTAAGAGCAGGTGATGCCAGTTCAGCCTCGTCTGTTTGCTGCCACGCGATTGGTCAGGGGGCGGGGTTCCCTGATCTATTTGAACAGCCTGCCGCCTGCACTCTGTCTCCTCACCAGCCTTTCCACCACCAGGAAACGTCAGCACGTTTGTGAAATTGTTTGTGGTCTGATAGTTAACTGTGTTTAGTAAGCAATTCGATAGTTTTATGCTCTGTGTAGATTTTTGTGGATAATCAACAGAGTAAGTTAAACAGAAACCTGTAAATATTTGTAAATACAAGCAGAGCAGTAGTAGGAGGGAGAAGCCCTTTTGTTTTAACCCTTTTCTCCTGTTTATCTTTAGTTGTAGGAGGTAGGTTAAATATTTGTCATTTATTTACCTCTTCTTTTTGTTTAGGGAAGGTAGGGTTAATTTCAGAGTATTTTTGTTTATTATGTTGGCTCTTTCTCCCTCTGAAGCAAATAAAAACTGCTCCTTATGAACTTAACTTGCTGATGTCGCTGGCCTTTCTTGGAGTGGGAAGACTGGGGGAGCACCTACTCATGTTATGTCCAAGGTTCCCCTAGACTGGGACGTAACATGATTTGGGGGCTCGTCCGTTCCTTTATCTCGTCGTTCTTCGTTATGTCTGGTAAGTGTGATTGCTGTTTTCTTCCTCGTTGTCTCTGATTGTTGGTTGGCAGTTTTCTTTTGTGGAGGAGGCGAATATGGAGTTTAAATTAGAGGATTTTACTGTTAATCCAACAGTTGAAAAACTTGAGAAGTGCAATAAGAATGATCTCATTCTAATAGCAAATGCTTTTGATGTGACTGTGCCACCTAACATTAAAAAGCCGGAGTTAAAAGAGCTTCTGTATAAAATGTTAAATGAAAGGGGTTTGTTCGGTGAGCCAGCCTCTGCAGAGGGAGCTGAGCTCGGTGCTGTGTCTGGTATTCCTGCCCCACTCCGTACCTCCCCAGTTCAAACTGCCATGACGGCAGAGGAACTCAGAATAACTCTGCGCATAAAGGAGATTGAAGTGAGACAAAAGGAGTTGGAGGTGGAAGCCATGAGTCTACGGTTGAAAGCTCTGGAGCTAGAGCGGGGAGCTGCTGCTGCAGCCAGTCCCTCAACCTCACAGTCAGCGCCTGCTGGTACGCCCCATGACAGTTTTGATGTTAGTCGGCACATCGCATTAGTCCCACCGTTCAGAGAGTCCGAAGTGGATTCATATTTTAATGTCTTTGAACGCATTGCTGCTACATTGAACTGGCCTAAAAGTATGTGGCCTCTGTTGCTTCAATGTAAACTGGTGGGTAAAGCTCAAGAAGTGTGCACTTCTCTGTCGATTGAGGACAGTCTAGATTATGACATTGTGAAAGCCACCGTCCTTCGTGCGTATGAATTAGTGCCGGAGGCATATCGGCAAAAATTTAGGAAATGTGAAAAAACTGCCACCCAAACATATGTAGAGTTTGCGAGGGAGAAAAGTGCTTTATTTGATAAATGGTGCCAGGCCAGCAAAATTCAAACTTTTGATCATCTGCGCGAGCTCATGTTGATGGAAGAATTTAAGAATCGGCTTCCTGAGAAAATTGTGATTTATTTGAATGAACAGAAAACCACGTGTCTTGCTGACGCCGCTGTGCTGGCGGATGAATTCGCTTTGACGCACAAAAATGTTTTCTCTCCACTTGTTCGTCGTGATACGGTCCCCACTGACCGAAAAATAATCAGATCTCCTAAAAGTAACCGCCACTGCCTGCTCCTCGCTCCCCGCAAAACCCGCATGTAACACACACACAACGGCGTATCCACCTCCTGCCAGGCCCCCGATCAGCGGTGGCTGCCCCACGCTGGCTGCACATACTGTAAACAACAAGCTGTCAACAGGGCTCAAGTGTGCCAGCCATCTGATGTGACCTATGGAACAGAAATCTGGCTGTGCTGCGGGGCTCAGGGCTCAGCAGGGGGGTGGTCAGGGGGTACTGTGTGAGTGCGTTTGTGTGTGAGTGTATGAGAGCGAGGAAGGGGGGGCGGGGGCAAGCTTTGACTCTGCAGGTGTAGCAGAGATGGACTGGGTTGCTCTCTAAATATCATGCCAGTTTTTAACATATCAGTGACCACAGTTCAGGACAAACAACACATTTTGTTTAAAGCAGGATGTTAAAGGTTCTCTAAGCAGCATTTTAAACAATCATTAAATGAATCATTACCCCAGAATTGTAGGACAAAGCTTTGCTGTAGGCTACACTGTCACTGGCTGCTTGTGTTTTCCCCCACAAGTTTCTTGTCAGTTACCATTTGTAAACATGCTGACCAGCAAAAGTAACAGTCAAAAAGGTAACTCCAGACTCACTTTGCTTCCTCTCACTATATTTGCGCTTTTATTTCAGGTGCGGTGTCTTTTGAATGCCTGCTGCTTACGGTCAGGCGCCTGGTTGCTATCTTTTTATAAAGACCAGACCTCACCTGAGCGCTGTGGGGCACACCCCATAAACGTCCCGAGCACAGAAAACTAGAAGAAAATAAGAAACATCAGGCAGTAGGCAGAGTCTATAGAAAAATACACTGCCATACACTTCTAGTGGGTCATAAGATTGACTTCTGTAAGCTGTACATTGCTTTTTAGGGAAATCCTCCATGGTATGCCTTTACAGGGCAACTCCACAGATTTTACACATTCAAGTCTTTTTTTTTTGTAAAAACTTAAACAGGTGTTTAAATCCTGTTGTGGTTTAGAAGTGATGTCACTTGAGTCAGCATTGCTGGGGTTGAAGACAACAAGTTTGAAAAAGAATAATCTGGGGGCCTGGAGTTAGACCCAAGTGAGGGTACTATGACTCTGCACCCTGCTCCTCATCTCTGCTTGAGGCTAACGGGTCAATGCTACATTAGCCTCTAGTAACATAGTACACCCAAATCCCCACCAAACTGTCTGCAATCAAGTTGCATTGTGGGTGATGTAGGTGCCAGGCAGATGAATGTGTAGATCTCTGATCCTGCTGCATCAATTTTTATCCTTTTTTTTAACTGTTCCATCATGAGTCTGAGAATGCTCTAGGTGTGCAATGCTAAATTGCTGGAGTTCGCTTTAAAAGAGAGTCTCAGTATTCTCTCTACCTTACAAAAACATTCCCACCGCAAACCCGCTGCTCACCATGATCACCGCTCTCCATCGCAGTGAATGAAAGCATAAAGACAAAGAGCAAAAGCAGGGCAGTAGTCTTCTTTCCAGTAACGAGACAAGGAAAAATAGAATAATAGGTAAAAATACCTTGATGAAACAGTTCTGCAAGTACATATATTATCGCTCCACAAAATATCACAAAGTATATGTTTAAAAGAATGGATATATAGTAAGTAAGTAAATGGGGTGTTATATGCTGAGGCTGTCTTACCTCACCTGTATAACAATTATAACTCTGGCACCAACTTAACATTGTATTCTGCCAAAAGCAGCACAGCTTCATGGTAGCATTGCTAATAACAAAATTATTGCATGAAGGCTCTCCATAATCCTTCATGTGTTCCCTCAAACAGGAGTCATGCAAGATCAGAAGTAAAGCACAATATGGCCTCATCACATACATGTATGAAATACGCGAGTAGTGTTGAGGTGGCACTATCAATCGGTGAACTATAACAACACTGATTCATGAATCAAAACATCAAAACATTAATCATCTATCAAAACTAAACTAAAATTTGTTATGAAGTTTTTTTAGATATACAGTTTATGTTTTGATGTCAATATGATGTAACAGGTTCAACAGGATCTACTGGACAAACAGAAAAAAAACTAAGTCATTAACAGCCATTATGATGTTATACATGGGTTAACGAATGAGATGCCACTGCACTATGGTGGACTGTTTACTTCCATCAAAGTCAACGTTTTTTCTAGCCTATAAGTGCTCTGTTTTTGTTGCCACAGGAGTACAGATGTGGTCAGGTTGGATGGTGAGCACACAAATTGTCCCTTTTGACTTTTTCAGTATGGAGCAAGACAGTGATTTTATCCTTACCTTAACCAAGCACTATGAGCTGATTCAACATAATAAAAACATTTATCATGCTTTAGATGCTGCAAGCAAACAATAAAATACACTGAAAATGAACATAACCTGGGCAGCGCTATGTTTCTTAAGAATATATTTGTTTTTGTAAATTAGTTGTATATAAATATAATTTTTTAGGAATCAAGTTGTATATAATCACCACAGAGTAACACATCAAAGAGGTAAAAAAACAATCTAAGATGTATATTTACTTGTAAAAATTGTGCAAAGTGGGGGGTCTAGTGTAATTATTTGCCTGAAGTCACAAATCTCCATTACTGCCCTCAGCAATGCAGGAGTCACTTACAATATCCTGTATCTACACCTTTGCTTGTAGTACATTATCCCATAAAATCTAAATTCACCATTTAACTCCCGACAATAATGGGCTAAAGAGATGGCTACTCCTGCTGACTTGATAATGACATAATAGACCACGAGGTTTAGAAAATAATATAACTGCACCAGTATTGCATACAGATTTGTAAGTTCCATAGCAAATATTAAACATTAAACAGTATGAAGAAAAATAATGGGAAATCCATGGGAAATCGTGAAGGGATGAAAATATATACAGTAAGAGGCCGTTGGTGTGAAAGATAATTGAGCATGCAGTAAAAACCACAGATAGGAGAATTCACGCTGTGACTGAGATAAGACGTTGTGACAATACTGTATTCAACTCCTCTCTTCTCAAAACGAGATTTACGTCTGATATCCTTTTTCTCTGCACATCCTGTCTTTTGACACGACTTGTACGACTGCACTCAATCGCTGTCTCCCTCCCTCACTATTGTCTATATGCTATTATTAGTGTCATCTCCTACACTCTTCCTCCCTTCTCCTCCCCATCCCACCCCCCCATGTCTCCTCTCAACTCACACTCAGATTTGTGGCTCTTAATATTGTATCTGTCTACCAGAAGGACAGGAGCACGGGAAATGACATGTTTCCGCCTGGGGTGAAAAGACACACACATACTCACTCGCGCACACACACACACAGATAGCACACACTAAGGCATCGGAGACTGCGTCAAGCTCACAATGTAATTATGGGGAAACAGAGCAGTCAGTTACACACCTGAGTGCAGCTCGGATCAGAGCTGGGTGTTACTCTGACACTGATGGGGAAAGCCAGGAGTTAGTCTGTTAAAACACAATGACAGACAGCTACATCTACTGACATGGCCGCGCTGACAGACCAAATATTTGGACTGAGGAGAAACGGAAAAGGACGAGCTCCGATGTAGAACATGAAGGTGACAGTGCCGTGCCATTCATGCATGTGAAATGTATTGTGCAGATGTATGTGGACCAAGATGTGTAATAGAAGAGATTACACAAGCTTATAACAAGTCCTGCAATGTCCCATGAACTGACACTGTGTGTTTGGCTGCATATAGAGCTGCACAGAAGTCTTGTACTGGAGCTCTAATGTATATCATTTTCCCCCAAATGAATAAGCAGTGAATGTTTTTTTTCCCCTGATGTGTTATAAAGAACTGAGAGTGTTTTTCTCCAAGATACCTTTACAAAAAACACAACATAAATTTCACTCAACTTGCACTGAAAAGAAAACTGTTACAGCATTAGCCATAATCATAAGCATACATAATATCACATTCAGCTGGTAAACTTTGCAGTCTTAAAGGAATAGATCAACTGTTAAGGAAATGTGCTTTCTTTCTGAGAGTTGAATGAGAGGACTCTACGTTCAGGTCTGGGCGTTGAGTATTGAGCTGTAACCAGGGGGCAATTAGCCTAGCTTAGCACAGAGACTGGAAGCAAGGGGAAAACAGCTAGCCTGGCTCTGTTTAGACTGATAGTATAAAGCTACCAACACCTCACCGACTGCATCTTGTTTGTTTAATCTGTACACTAAGAGCATGTAAAAACAACAATTTATGGTTTTAGGGGGGTTACATGGTACAGTTATTTCTTGGCAAACAATAAGCAGGCGCAGTGACATCCTGGAGTATTGTTATCATAGTAAAGTAGCCAGGCATGTAGTGCTGCAGTTGGAGACGCTGCACACAAGTAATAAAACAAAGAGTCATTTTTACATTTCTGTTTGTGTATGGCTGACACAAATGAAAGTGAACATGTTAGTTGGTGAGCTTCAGAGCTGTTAGAAGGAATATTTTTTAACATGCTAGCTGTTTACTCCTGCTTCTAGTCTCTCTGCTGGCTCCATCTCTGTACTGCTGCATTCATGTAATGTTGGCAGAATGTGAAAACACGCAAGCTGCCCGTTATTATGACTTGAGTGTTCATGCATCATCTCAAGATGGTGACCCTTTTTGCTAGTCCTGTTGTAAATGAGCTACTCTTGCAGTTTAATTTTTTTATGAGGTTCATTAAAGGCACAGATCACCCCTAAATCAAAATATACATATTTTTCCTCTTACCTGTAGTGCTTTTTGTCAGTCTAGATTATTTTGGTGTGAGTTGCCAAGTGTTGGAGATATCGGCACTCGAGATGCCTGTCTTCTCTTGAATGTAATGGAACTAGATGGCACTTGGCTCTTGGTGAAACAGGTCAGAGGAAAAATAAACATTTTTGATTCTGAAGAGAACTGTCCCCTGAAACCAGATACGAAACCAGATACAAGGTAACTTTGTATATCCCCTTTTAAATCAGCTATATTCATTGTATTAACATTAATATCTGATTTGAACTGGGGGATTACAACTAGGATGCTGACATAAATGTTTTTTTCAAACTCAGTTACTCATAATTATGG
>JAPZEB010000007.1:28279473-28290624 GCA_029783705.1 Chaetodon striatus
CCATCGCTGGAGTCCACCAAGTTAGTGATGAATGTGACAGTGGGGTCAAAGCTTTAACTTGAGTCATTGGCTTTCAAAATAAAAATAATTGCGACTCAATAATAGTGATTTAGGTGTTCATTTTTACCCTTGCCTGTACCTATGAATTTATGCATATTTTTACCTGCTCTGGTGTAGGAAAAATATTTTGGTTTTGGGGAGGGTCAAAATAAAATAAATAAACTGAGAAACAAAGTTACACCCCAGACACCCTCCTCCTCTGATAAGTAAAGAACAGTCCCTTATTGTCTTTCTTGCATAACATATGTATTATCTCACTTGGAGAAAAAAAGTGGCGGAGTGTTGTTCGGTGACACTACGGCAGCACAACATCTGTGTTTTTACGGACATGGAAAGAAAATATGAACAGAAACATCAGTCACAACAGAGACAACATAGACACCAACCATGTAAACGCTCAGCTGCTGTGACATTTTGCAATGATTTGTAGTGATAAAGCCTATCAATGTGATGGCAAAGCCAGACAGACAATGGGGCCATGCATAAGAGACCAAAAACGAGACGTGACAATAGCTAATTAAGATGCACATCCCACCAACTGGACAGGGGTGTGAAGTAAATTTATAGTTGATCACCTTCAGGGTTCTAATCTGCTAAAAATGACAAGGCCTTCAGAAAGCCTTTTTTGGTCATTCTTTAAAAAAAAAAAAAAAAGAAAGAAAGAAAATCAGTCAGTGACAGAAAATATTTGGTTTTCACTCCATGAGCAAAAATAAATGTTTCAAATATGAGTTTTATATTGGGCATTATAAGTCTCTGTTGTGTGATGTGAATCTCACTTTATTTTCTCTTGCTGTCAGTTAGAACTATCACCATGACATGTAAAGGAGTGCACATTCACCACACAGACAGGTGAACCTGTGGCCTGAGGGGTCAAGGTAATAGTACATTGCCCATTTCAGTTATATAATCATGTGTTTGTCTCTCTGTGATGCCTGCGATGCTGCGCAGCACTCACACTGAGCTGATAAGTGCTCTAGTTTGCCTGTGAAGCTTCCAGCCAAGCCCTGCCACCGCAAGACCCCTTCATGTGTCACACACAGCCCTTGGACCAAAAACACTTGATTTGAGGTTTCTGGCTGAGCTGTGTTTGGAGGCTAAGGTACATAGGTCAGCCTGCAGCTCTTAAAACTATTTTTGCCTAGAGTGACTTCATCTGGATGTAGAGAAGGCAAAAAAGAAAAAAAAAAAAAGAAGCACAATTTGAAATCCTCTTGCAACACCCCCCTCTCTGTCCTAAGCTCCTCCCACCAGACAGCCACGGGCACATGCTTCATACAGTAACTCTCTTATTTTACCTTATTTCATTGTGGAGTTGCCAGCAGCATCTTCGCTCAGCCCCTCCTTGCTTTGCTCTCTCTCTCTCTCTGTTTATCAGACCACAGTTGAGATTAGCAACCCCACAGTCTTTCGACCTTTCTTCCCACCACTGTGGACTGCCTCTCCGGGAGGACAGCGCACAACAGCTTGGGAGATGGACATTCATCCAGCCAGTACAAACTCCTCAGTGCTGGGTGTCACAGCAGACTGGTGGCCAGCAGCAGCACCAGGTCTAACCTGTGTAACTGCAGCAACAGAGGGTTTCTCTGATCTCACAAAGGGTTGGGGCTGTGTGGTCCCCCCAAGGAGCTGGGGTTTGCACTGACTGGATTCGGGTTGCTGTGTCGGCTGACTCAGGGTCAGTCTACAGAGCTGCTGCCTGCTCTTCTCCTGGTGAGGTGACCTGTAGTGGCAGGGAGCGAGGAGGAAAACACACTGTGATTAGAAGCTCCAGCTAACGTTAGCTACATAAACGTGAACAACTTAAAGCAGCAGCTGTGAGCCTTTGGCTCCAGTTAGCAGAAGGCTAAACTATTAGCAACATTTTCTCTCAATCTCTGAAGAACTTTTCTGACATTAGTATGTGTTTTATATTGTTAATGGACAGACTCTTTGTCAGCTTCTTTCTGATAAGACCATCTTCTTCTTCTTCTGGGTTGCTTTGCAGTGCAGCCAGTTGTTGTCAATGTTCACTTTCTCTGCAGAATTCTCCACCACTGAATCAAGCTTTAACCAAAGGAATGTGCACGCACATCTGCATTTGTAGAATAGCCAATAACAATACTCTCTCTTAAATAACCTGTGACTGGCCAAAGTGTCCCGTCTAAAGCCTGAAAACAAAGCGAAGAGGAGGTGCAGAAGTCTAGTTTTCTCTCAGACAACTTAATTCACAATATGCTCAAAGATTATAATGGGATTTATGATGGTGCCAAAATGAAACTGCTGATTGCAGCTTAAAGTGGCAATACATGCTGATAGTTTATTTTAAAATGTAGTCTATCATCAGCACAGCTTGAGAATAGTCATATAATCAGTTAGCAGACTTATTTCAGTTACACAGCAACATCTGCCCAAAGTTTACCAGCATCAGCTACTATTAGCCAACAAAAGTAATAATATTGGTCATACAAGGCTGGCTGTGGGAAGTAAACCGAAGTGGCTGAACTTCAGAATGGGAGTGTTTTATGTTTACTGAAAATAACTTCTCATGAGTTAGAAAAACATTTTTTTATTTTGTCTTTAAAAAGTTACATAGTGTACTTTAAATGCACCTGGCAAGTTTTAAAAGTCTGAGCAATTATCATTTACTGCTGTGTGGGGCTGCCAATGTGCAAAACTTGCCTGATGTAACTTTGTTAGAGCTTATTATCTCATTGTTCCTGTTTTTGACTTGCCTCAGGTAAGGAGAACTGATTCTTTGGTTCTTTTTTCAGTCAAACAATAGTCCAGTTTGAGCACAGCAAAACTTCACGACCAGTGAAAGAAGATTTTGGCTGAAGAGATGAAGAAGTGGGTAGAAGGATATTGGCCCACATTCTAGTGGCCAAGGCCTTTTGATTGAGAAAATGCCATATGAGGGAGAACATCAGCGCCTTGTATCCACTGAAATAATAAGCTGACCCAACCGCCCCCTTTTTCACTGTGCCTTTGAGCACTGGCCAACCATCTGAATCCACTCAGTCCCAAATGAGCAGCTTATTTTTCAAAGTGTCTCTCATTTGTGCTAGCTCGGCACCCCGACATGAGATGGGAGGGGAAAGAGAGGGAGAGTGAGGTGCAGCAGAGAGCAGCAGTGTCATCTTAGAGCATGTCAGATTATCCTGTCTGGCTTGGAAATCCTTAGATGGGTCAGATTTTCCCTGGTGGAAGGGTATGTGGTGGGAAAATGGGCAGAGAACATCTCTGTGGGACATCTGAATCCACACTCTGCTTTAAAGAGGTGATATGTGATTTTGGTTGTCACTCTAGACCACTAGACAAAATGAGAGCCAAGGCTGGTACACAAAGACAACATTGCCTTCATCATTGAATGTGAAGGATACAACTTATTTCTGTGGTTAGAGTCAGCCTGTGTATTAATTTTAACATGAATAGATTCACCAGTTAAAGTGCTGAGATCATGAAATGCAGATACATATCCTTAAATGAAAAAGAGCAAGATACACCAGTCAAATGATCAGATAAATCCTCATTTTAGTCAAACTTATTTGGAAGGGAAAACACAGATAAATGTAAAATTATCACCAAAACGATCCACTGTTCACAGTATACAAATCATTCATTTAACTCTGATCTACCGTACTTGCCATAGTCATGTAATGGATTATTAGAAGCATTTGGGGTACTTACTTACTTACTTATGCTCTTCGCCCTCTATGGGGCATAAGGCATCGATAATGTTCCTCCACCTATCTCGGTTTTTGGCAACCAGTTGTGCTGTGCCCCACGAGAGACCCATCCCCAGCAACTCAGCCTCTACAGTTCTGCACCAGGTGATTTTAGGTCGGCCGCGTTTCCTTTTCCCGGGTGGTGTCCATCTGAGGGCCACTTTGGGGATCTGCTCTGGGGACATTCGAAGTACGTGTCCAAGCCATCTCAGGCGACGGTGTTTAATTCCTGTGATCACATCCTGGCAGCCCGTCTTCATGTAGAATTCCTTGTTTGAAATTTTATTGGGCCAGAATATACAGTAGATCTTCCTCAGGCAGCATTTGGGGTACACTTACTTTTTGTTTTTACCCTCATTTTTCCACCAAAATAGGCACATGTATGCAGGGTCTTTTTCAGCATGGAAAAACCTGTTTAAAATAGGCAATAGATTGCTTTCCCATTGCCAGTAGACTACAGCTGTGTACACAGCTCAGCAGAAGAGTATGGCTTTCCTTTTTTGTCTTTTCTTTTTAATTGGTGTGCCACGCTGACGTCACAGACAGGCCAGAAAACAGGTTAGTAAACAGTAGAAATTAGCACGGAGGCCTGTGAAATTGTGACCATGGTTACTTCTTACTCAGTGTGGAAACTAAATTTGGAACAATGTTTGAGTGCATCTTGGAAAGAGATGGACAGTATTTTGTGGTGGCGTATCATTGCATTGCCCCAACAATTAAAATGACCATGTCCACCTAGTTGTACAATTTATGTCACTGCTGATCAAAGCCAATAATAGCTGGAGCTGATAAATACCTGTGACTACTGCAGAGTGATTTGACCTGGGAGTGAATGCTGATTGTAACTTTTCTTCTAAATAAAAAAGGCAGTTTTTTTAATTGTGACAATAATGATATTCCTCACCTTGTAAACTTGGGGGCAGCAAAACAAGCTATGAAAATACAGTGCTCTATATTACAGTCCTGCACGGGTCCTTTTTTGAAAACCCACACCCGCCCATACCCGTAAAGCTCAGTATCCTCTTTGGGTGTCTTGAACTTGATGTAGGCTGCCACCTAATCTTTGGACTGCAAAGTTTCTTGGCTGGAGTCCTCGTCGATGACAAATGTGACAAAGGTTTATTTTGTGTCATTGACTTCCAAAGTAAAAGGAATTATGTCTTGATAATGATGATTTAGATGTCAAAATATAATACATATACTGCACATCTTTTTCATTTGTGTTATTCTGAAAAATAAAAAAAATACTATTTTCTTTCTCACCCACTGCCTGCCCACATGGAGTTCATTTTTATCCATTTTACCTGCTGAATATATGTATATACACATTTTTACCCATCACACAGCTTTCTACATGTAAACAAATCAACCAAACAATATCTCGAAATGGAGGTGAGCTTCTGGCCTTTCTGTGACACCTCAATTAAATCAATAGGAGCTCCCAGTGTTGTTGCTATGGCCTTGATAGGCAACCAGGCCCGTGCTGAAGGAACATACATCACTGACACTCCTGTAGTTTTAGGGTACTCTACGGGCTGGTGACTGGCTAGATGTTGCCGATCTTTATGGGTCTTGTAGTCAATGCCATTCCGAAGCTCCACCGCAGTACATTGTTTAATCCTCTTTTTTTAAAAAAAAACCTGGACAAAACCATACAAAAACATGTGTAAAATGTTTATTATCTGTGATATTGTTATCTACTTTGAATTTAGACTCTGAATTGGCCTTGAAAGCCAACCAGGCCCGTGCTGAAGAAACATACATCACTGACACTCCTGTAGTTTTAGGGTACTTAAACGGCTGGTGGCTGGTGATTTCAAGAAAATATTCAGACAAAGATAGAAAAAAGAAAAATGTGTGTGTTGAAACTTATGTAACTTCAGTCTTTTAAATCAGGCTATGCATATACATGTACTAAAATGGAACAAGAACAGCTTTCAACTGACTTTGGGTCAGCCTTGGATTTTGAGTACATTAAGGTGAATTTTAAAGGACTTTAATTAAGGGTGAATCAAGGGAGCTAATGAGTAAAGATGGAATGCTAATCTCTGCTTGACCCCACTTGGTGGCTTTTGCATATTTTTTGCCCAACACAACAAACATATCCTCATGAAGCTTTGATGAATGTCCTAATTTCAGAAAAGTAACACCAGCTAAATGGGAAATGTGGCGGGGAACACTCTCACTACTTTACTTGACACATTTACAATTGACCATAAGCTTTAGAATCATGTCTGTCACATTGGTTGGTAATACTAAATCCACCATCTAGTATGGCCAACAGATGGCTTTTCTACCAGCATGTCTGACAGTTCTCTCCATAAATCCAGACCCTAGAAACATTCACTTCCATCAGTCGTTTAAAGCCCTCTGTTGTACCTGCTGCCCTCCCAGAAACCTCTGGTATTCTCATGAAGCTCCTGAATGCCCTAAAGTGTAGGAGAGGCTCTGAGATGTGAAAGTATCCCTCAATTGCACGAGTCACTTGACATTTCTTAAAGGTTGGTGACGAGTCAGACTGCCAAGACAAACTGGTGCCACAGAAGATACTGTACCTTGGTACCTCTTTCATTTTCTAAATGTACCTTCCATCATTCCGCTATACCGTATAACTCAAAACTCTGTACATGGCAGTGTAGTTTTTATGCATGTGCACTAATGCACACTTGCCCACTTCAAACACTTGGAAGACTAAGGCAAGACTACGTTACCTTTTAAACAATCCATCACTTGTTCTGTGAGGTTTGCTGCTACAGGCGTGGTGTGATCAGCCATTTAGAGTGGCTAACATCAGCTAATGATAGCAAACTAAGATAGATGTGTGCAATTTAGATTGCTGGAGTAATTTCTCTGAATAACATTAATTTTAATAATAATAATAATAACAGTAATTGCTGTAGAATATGTTGTAAGTATATATTAATATATGATAGGATATATATTTGACTATAATAATCATAGTAATAGTAACAGCAGTAGGAGGAGGCATCAGGCAGGGCTGCGACAGCAGCGTAATCACGACACATGATCCAGGCATAGCTGCGATTTGAGGGAACCTGCGAGACAGTAAAGCACAAAGGCTCTGGAGAAGAGGCCAAGTTAGTGACATGCAGTCAAACCGAAATAGTGATATGAAGTAATAGAACATGAATGTCAGCAAATGAAGAACCAACTTTTCAGAAACTGAGGAGAGAGAGAGGAAGAAAAGGGGCTTGTTGTATCATAGGAGGTCCCCAGCAGACTAGGCCTATGTCAGCCTAACTAGGCCTATGTCAGCCTAACTAGGGGCTGGTCCAAGGCAAGCCTGAGCCAGCCCTAACCATAAGCTTTATCATAAAGGATAGTCTCAACTCTAGTCTTAAATGTGGGGATGTGTCTGCCTCCCAGACCGAAACAGGAAGATGATTCCACAAAGGAACCTGATAACTGAAGACTCTGGCTCCTGTTCTACTTTTGGAGACTTTAGGAACCATGAATAACCCCTGTATTCTCAGGGCGAACCTGACCATTTAGAGCTTTGTAAGTTAGGGGAAGGATTTTAAATAGAATTCTGGATTTTACAGGGAGCCAGTGCAGAGAAGCTAAAATAGGAGAAATATGATCTCTTTTCTTAGTTCCTGTTGGTACATGTGCCGCTGCTTTCAGGATCAGCTGGAGAGATATTAAAGGCTTATTAGCTTGATAACGGGAATTCCAGTAATCTAGCATAGAGGTAACAAACACGTGGACCATTTTGTCTGCATCTTTTTGAGAAAGGATAGCCCTAATTTTTGCAATATTATGCAGCAGAAAGAACACAGTCCATGAAGTTTATTTTATATGGGATTTAAAAGACAAATCTTGATCGAATATTACTCTGAGGTTTCTTAAGGTAGTGTGAGAGGCCAGAGCAATGCTATCCAGAGAAACTATATCTTCAGATAAAGAGTTTCTGAGGTGTTTGGGGCTAAGACTGTAGCAAAATTTGATGGTCAGTTGTGTCAAATGCAGCACTAAGATCTAATGAAACAAGTACAGAGACGAGTCCTTTGTCTGAAGCAATCAGAAGATCATTTGTTAATTACAGCTACCTTAAAGGACTGAGGTATGTAGCCTGTTAATAAAGACATATTGATTATTGATCATGTCTAATATAGAATGTTAACTAAAGGTAAGACTTATTTAAGTAGCCTAGTTGGGATGGGGTCTAATGCCGGGTACACACTACATGATATCAGCCTGATTATAGCCTGGCACGGATCTTGAACGACGAGTGCCGTAAGTGATAATCCATTGTTTCATCCCATGTAGTGTGTCATAGTAGATGACAACTGATGCCACGTCTGGTACGCCTCACAATGTTCCAACAGAAAGTCTAGCATGTTTGATTTTCTTTTTGTCATTCACGACTTCTGTCACAGCCGTCACTTTAACCAATAGAAACACAGTGCGGTCTGCTGCCGCAGACAACTGTATGACAACAACATCCCAGCCTTTTTGATAGTTTCTCTAGGGACGTTACCACACAGAGTAAAAAGGGAAAATTATGGTGTGAAACAGCAGAAGCAGCAGGAATGAGTCCTACAACCTTGAAGTGACTTAGCATGTTAGCCCTCCTGGTTCTCTCACCTTGAAGTCAGTGGGTTTTTTGAATGGGTTTTTGGTTAGATGCCTGGAATAAGATCTGTTATTAACACGTGGTAAAGAGACTTTTGTTCTATGACATAAAATACATCGGAAAATACCCCACTGTGAGTTTTGTAGCTTTTTCATGTGTATTAAAACCGGCAGTGGCTAACAAGTGACTAAATTAGAGTACAGAACATCATCATGGTTTTACGACCTTGTTGTGGTGGTGACATTAAATCACGCAACTGCGGTGTAGTTCATTTATAGCCTAACGTTAGCTTTTTACTTCTGATGATTGCATTTATAAAAGTGATGTTCATGCATGAAGATTATCTTGCTGAACAAAATGTGTTAGTATTAGTGGTGGGATGGGATTAAAAAAATAAATGTAATTAATTAGAGGCTTTGTAATTAATGAATCTCGATGAATCGCAAATTTATCAAATAGCAATATTTGACACAATAAGCTATGTTTTTGAATCAATGAATAGACATATACGTGAACATTAACAACAAAAATGTTTATTTTTCATTTTGCCCGTGAAACATAGACTTACCTATTTTGGCTCTGAACCCGTCATCTGGTCTATCGGGCCCGATTTGGATAACAAATCAGAAATTTTGCTCAGGTTCGTCCAACTTGACGTGCTGCTTTGTTGTGCTATGGCCTATTCAAGTGCTGGAACTTGTTATTTACGTGACAACGCCTGAACACAACACAGGCTCCGCTCCAACTGAGTGTGTGTGCTGTGCTACGCTGCTGTGCGTGCGGCATGTTTGACTGTGAGTAACAGCAGCCTTTTGATGGTCATTTACACACTGACATAACAATAACTATGTCAGGTAACAAACTGCATCGGGCTCAGGTCAGGGACGGGCTTAAAAATCAGAGAGGCTGTCGGGTTCGAGCCGGGCTCATTTATAAATGTCTCAGACTCGGGTCGGGTTCAGTCCGGAAAATGTGTCCCAAGCCGCGTTCTATTGTGGGCTGGCTACACCATTTGCCTGTACCAGGACTGTCGTAGCTAACATTAGCTCTGGTGTCTGTGCTCACAGCAACATGTCTTGCATTGAGCTGATATCATAGGCTTGAAATGTATGCATCAGTGTTACCAGTTTGCCAGAAATTAGGGAACTGAGAAAGGTGCAATTAGATACGTTATTTTTTTAACGCGTTATTTTTTCTGCAATCAATTAATCTAAATTAACACGTTTAAGTCCCAGCCGTAGTTAGTATCATTAACTTTTGTTTGCCACAGAGCTAATTTTCTACAATAATCCAAAATCCAATGGAAAAATCCCATTGGCTTTTTGACTGGGGAACCAGAGTGATGCTAACTTTAGCGTCAGCTTACAGAAAAATGTCATCCCTGGAGCACTCTATTGTCATTGGTGGCAACAGTTTACCTCACCTTAGACATAGCATCAAATGTATCATATTACTGCACTACTGCACTTTACGCAGCTGCAATGTTTGTTAGTGCTTGAAATAAAAGTGTGGTTCTTGGTATCATAACAGTCATGCCGCATTTACGTCCTACTGGATTTGTCCTAAAATTTAGCCACTACAGCAGGAAATGGAAGTCATAGGGATTCTTTATAAGATCGAGTATTGATTCAGCCTTTACTGGATTTTGTTGACACCTTTATCAATATTTAAGGGTTTAAAAAATCTGATAACAGTGTACCACTGATATTCCTTTTTTGACATATTTTAAGACATTACCATGATAATAACACCACCTATACTGCTGGATACAGTGTAGTTCATAAAGCCACTCCATGTTAGTGGATGGGACATGGGCCAAACTAAAAACTCAAAAGTACACATATATATTTTTTTGTTTCTTTCCTAAAGATGGTTTCTGTCATTTTTGGTAGTTCTTATCACTACCAAGTGTTAATTTTTCCAGCCTGTCTTCATTCCAAACTTGTCAGTAATTTCGGCAACAGACACTGATGCCGAAAGGCACTGACTACAGTGATACACTGCCCGTTGGCCACATGGCACCTGTCGCAGGGGTATGATATGCCTCTGGATGGCATCACTTTGAAATACTGCCAGTAACGACATAATATAATTACATATATTCTAATTTTATTATATATATTACATAATATTATATCACTATAGGATGGGTGGTGGATAGGTCTAACAAATCTTGGACTTTCACCCGGTGTTTACTTACCATATGAATGTAGAGCCAAACCATGTTGTATTTTTGTAAACCTAAGCACATGCTTTTGTTGCACAAGGAAATAAACGTAAATTCAGGTGTTTTACTGACATTGCTAGTTTATTTTGAAACAGCCTTTTGTAAAGACACAATGCATTTAACAGGCGTAAGTTGACAATGGAACATAAACAAATGCAGGAAGATACGTAGCACATCATATGTAGACATGACAGTACTGACAAAGTAGCATTATTTAATGAGATGGGATTAGAATGCGTAGATTTTTCTGATAAGTTCTTGTTTAACTAGCTATTTGGTGATAAATAAAAAGGGGACCTGATGTCATGATTGAAAGCTATGCATGCCATTCAGTGTGCTCATGATCAATGGCACTGGCCGTGATTGGTTGAAGGGTTGAATGGGCGGGGAACTCCATTCTGAAGAGATCGCTACTGCGCAGACTCTGGCTCCAAATGACATCACCAGTACAAGATGGCAACGGTCGTGTTTTGACTTCATTTTTGTACAGTGAAAGGAAGTAGAGACGCATCATCCATCTTTATATGCAACATTCTATTGTAGCAGAATATTTTACAGTT
>JAPZEB010000007.1:28424341-28440886 GCA_029783705.1 Chaetodon striatus
ATATCACTTCTTTACTGCTTATTATTGTGATTATATTGCTATTGCATCAGATATATTTATTGACACTATAACATGACTATAACTTTTCTTTTATAGTACTCTCGTACTACACCAGCTGGTTTAGAATCAGTAAAACATGAACACATACTGGTGCCTTTCATTCAAACATCCAAACATGCACAAATACATATTAACTACAAACACCCTACCTAGAATAATCTAATCTCAACTCCTGGACCTTTACAATACCATTACATACATCATCATAACTGCTTTATGTTATTGTCTGTATGTCCGTCTGTTACATCTGTCCGAATTAACTTCTATGAAGGGTTTCAGCATTACCAGTTAGAGCTGGGCAATATATGAAATTGCTACAATGTGTAAAATGTACAAATTGTGGATTTTTTTTTTTCTTCGCACATATACCTACAAAAAGTAATGCAACAAAATTTGTATGTAACCAACCCAGTCTCACTCCAAAGTTGTCAAAAAACAGCGCTTGGTCAGTGATTGCCAGCATCAGACACCAAAAAGGCATCTTTCCATGTTGGCATGTTACGTGGCCAGTCATGATGATTGATTGCCTGGCAACATCAGGAGAAGGGCAGCGGGGCAACAACCAAAGTTAAGGCAGCGGAGGTCTGAGTAGGGTGGATGGGATGGGTGGTAGATGGGATGGGTGGTAGATGGGTCCAACAACCACCAACTTTACCTAAGAGGTCGGTGTTCTCTCCCCTTAAGATTGCAAAGCCAAACCCTGTTCTTTTTTCCTAAACCTAACCATGGGCATTTGCTGGCAAAACATAACCCTGTGCGTTTGTTGTTGAAGGCAAAAAAAAAAGGGCTTTTGTATTGAGTCTTGTACCAATGTAGTGTGTTCATTTTGAAAGAGACTGTATGGAAATTGTACATTTCCTGTGAAAGCAGAAGTATATTTTAAAATCAGACAAAGCATGAAGGCTGAAGTTGACACGGCATATTAAGATGACCAGTCACTTGTCATAACTATCCTTACAAAACCCACTTAAGCTATTAAAAAGGCCAAATCATTTGATCTTGATGATTTAATTAATATAGCATTATTAATTTCAGTGATCTCCAGCAAGTCATTTATTCCTTGTGAATCCTGTAGCAGCCACTCTGAACACACTGCTGATGTTAAATGGGTTATTACATGTGTGTGTGTACATGCACTTACATTCCTAAGCTGTATACATGCTGCTATACATTTGCAGTTTGTATTAAGAGTCTCAACAGTGTCAGCAGTGATTTCATTTGAATATATGAACTTATCCAAATGAGGGTATTTATATTTCAAGTCAGGGCACATGTCTGCATGTCAATTCCAACATGTGTAATTTATCATTAACCAGCAGCGGAGCATACAGTAGCAGTGTCTACGAACATGAACCTATGACTGTGAACATGAATCCCATTAACACGTGATGAAGAGGGAAAGTGTGGAGGAGCCGCAGCTGCTGCACAAATCAATTCTGTGGAATGAGGAGGAGCGTGTTGATTTTTTTCTGTTTCCATAGTATATATTTTAAATTTGCAGCAGTCATTTTTCTATGTATGGTGTGTGGAGGGAGTTGAGGACATGATGCATGTTTGGATGTTGTGTTTGTTATTTCCTCCTCAGCTGAATGGTCCATTTTAATGTGGTACCTAACTTACTTGGTCCATGCATATTCATGACAAGCCCAGACAGGGGCAGTGGTGGCGGTGACACTGGGGGTTGGGGAGATGTGGGTGTTGGGGGTGTCAGGGGTGGCGTGGTGGGGGGATGAGGCGTGCTTGTCGGAGTGTGTCACGTTTCCAGACGAGCGAATTTTTTTGATTAAAGTCCCTTATCCGTTTTATCATGCATATCCCCGCTCTGATTAAAGTGATCGGAGTCTGACACTCACAATGTCAGAGCAGGGAACCTGGGAGGACCTCACTCCCCTCCCTCCCTCTTTCTCTGTCACTCTCTCCATCTCTATGTCTCTTTATGCCCCCCCCCACCCCCCTTCCTAATGCATGCTTGGAATGTGTAAATCTCAGGCTGGAAATACTGGAGATGCTGATGTCCCTCTGACATCTATAGGAGGCACCGACACTGATACCACTATACATACATAGACATACATGGTATTCATACTGTAAACAAACACCACTGTATGCATGTACTACTTATTCATCACATTAATGCAAAACAAACATTGCAAAACAAACATATTTTTTAATGCACCAAATTTACTTTTTCTTTTCGTATTAAAGTCAGTTACTTGATTTGTTCAATGGCATCTCTTGACCGGCATATGGAGTGTTCGATTCCTTCCTGTTTTTTTTTTTTTCTATCCGCTGCCCGTTGTGTGTCAGGCTGAGATGAAGATGATCACTCATGTGTTAGCACAATCCTGTCTCCTTGAAAGTACATTTGTATATTACTAAACTGCATTGCTAATGATGATATGGTGACAAAATAATTGCTGCCTGGACTATGTTAAGAGACAACATTTATTTGCGTAAATGAAATCCCACATTTATTAACACACTGGATTTGCAGGAAGGCGGTTGGGGTGGACCATGGACATACAGATTGCAGGACTGTGACATCAGAACCCCGGGTTCGCATCTAGACTTCTGTCTGTGGTTTAGACAACAAAAGCACTTTGGTCAGGGTTAGGGAAAGACGTGGTCTCTGTGACATGTTCTCAATCCCATACTGATCTCATATTGCTGCTTGTTCAGTGGACATTTGTCATCTACATATGAAGCACTAGGTACCCTGGGTGCATCTGTTGTTGATGTGCTAGAGCACTGTGTCAATTTACGTCTGTTACATGCATTGTTACTTTTACAAAACACACTTCTATTTTCACATGAAATGTACACTTTCTGCTTGTTAGACGCATACAGTGTTTTTCAAAATAAACTTACAATGTCAGTGAAACACCTTGCAATTTATTTCCTTGTGCAACAAAAGCATGTGGTTAGTTTTAGGCAACAAAAGCATGTGGTTATGTTTGGCTTAACATTAATACAGAGAGCAGACATTATGCTCCAGCATGGATGTCATAATTTCTGTGAGACATTTGTGAGAAATTTTGTCATAATCAGTGTATAAATTCTCGAGTTATGGCCAAGCACATGTTTGTGAGCTCATAGTGACCAGCTTAAACTCAGGAACTAACCTGGTCCAGGGCAGACAAACAGTCAGGCCAAACCTGAGCTGTTCCTTAACATAAGTTCCTGTAACATTGACCTGCAGGGAAAGCGATGATGTTTCCACTGAGTTTCTGACATGCTGCTATACTGTTTTAATACATTAACCACTCTCAGTCAGAAAATTTAACTTAATAGAAAACCAACTTAATTAAATTAATTATACAAGGATAAATGAGAAGATCGTGATCTAAACCTACACACATGTTTAATTATGTGGTATGTGATAAATGTTTAGCCTTATGCTACTTACTGCCATAAGTTTCAATCAAATTTACCTCAATATAATGATAATAGCTGGATAAATAGTTAACAGTGTAATTGCAAAAACTTATATGGACAAAATAAAGTATCTAAGTCTATGTGTCTCTGTCCAGTATTCTCACAAAAAACAAAAACAAAACAAACAAACAAAAAAAAAAAAGTCCTGTCAATGTATTGGTTAATACATTTCAAACAATGTCAGAAAAGTAACCTTAATGTTTTTAGCCGGTGTATGACATTAATGAAAATAATGAGATTGAACACTTTTAGCATCAAGCTAACTGTGCTTAAATGCATATACATCCTATAGGCTTGCTTACTATTCTAATCAGTATTTTTATATTTTCTCCTCACTCAAGTTGCTGCTGTGTAAGATTGCCCAGCCCCACAGAAAAAGTTCAATTTGTTGATATCATTTAATACACTAATATAGCCTACATATTATGAGGTGAACTTGTATACCTTTGCAGCCTTGAGATATATTAATATCCTACAAATTTTATGTTTTTACTGTTTGAATGTATTGTGCCCAAAATTTAAATAGGTTGTATTAAAATATTTTATCACGTCACTTGCTTCTTACTTCATACCTTCTATCGATCAGCAATTTTTTTGTCAGTCCTTCTCTCTGGTTTTGTTTATGTCAGCTGTATTATCTCTTTTGGTTATGAGATGTTTGAAACCTTGATGTGTTTCTCAAAGTAGGCAGTGCTCAGTGGCTGTGAAGAATTTTGTATTGTCTTTACTGCTGCTGTTTGCTATAGTGAATCAATGCGATCTTTGTTCAACCTCTCGCACTGCTTAAGAACAGCGTGCAGATGCAATTATCTTGACAATCTAAACTTGTGTTTGTGATAATAAAGGTCATGTATAGACCTTTTATGGAAGTGCTTTTGCCCTGACTGATGTGTCAGGTAGATTTAATGTTGTGGACTTTAATCCTCTCTTTTCTTTATGGAACAGCCCTCTGGCTACCAAGACACCCCTACATTGTTTTTCGAGCACTCCACAGTGCTACTGCAGAGCTTTTACCCAGGTCTGATCTGCATCTGTTTGCACTCCCTCCTCATCAGGTTTGGAATTCCTGTGGTCACTTCCTGTGGCTGCTGCTGGAAACCAGGGTGATGAGAGTGGTGAGACTGGACCAAACAGTAAAGGTGTTGCCGTAAAACCAAACAAGGAGCTGGAAGTAGCTAAAAAGTTGTGTGGAGCTCAGTGGAACTGCACAGCTGATGATAATACACTCTGTGGCAGGGGCATTTCCTGAATTTGGGGGGTGCTCGCCTTGGATTATTATTATTATTATTATATTATTATTATTAGGATTATCATTATTATTATTAACAAGCTAAGTCTGTTTTTTTTTTTTTTTTTCCAGATAAATAAATTGAATTGTGACATTAAAAATATTAGTTATGATTAATATAAGTTATTAATGAGTATTGACTTGAAAGAGAATACTTTGTAACTGCTATCATTAAACTTTAGAGAATTTTGAGGTACTTGTACTTGAGTATTTCTATTTTATGCTACTTTATACTTCTATTCCTTTATATCTCGGAGGGACACAGAGTACTTTATACTCCATTGCATTTATTTGTCTGCTTTAGTTACTTTAAAAACTTAGATTATTAATACAATATGTAATCAACAAATAAATGACAATGTATAATTATAAATGAAATTCTCCATCAGTATCAGTTTATCTTTATCAGTATAAAGCATTTATTATGAGCTCCACCTTTACCAGCTGTAACAATAAAGTGATAACAGGTGCTCTTTCTCTTGCAAGCGATAACACAAAATGAGGACCCAAAACTTGTGTTTTTGATCAACAACACATATTAATTTCAAGGTCGGTAATGAACAAAACTCATTATTAGATGTGCAGCTTTTTTATTATAAGGCCTATTCTTATTTCGGGGCTGAAGCCTCGAACGCCCAGGCCTAACAACAGCACTGCTCTGTTACAAATAGGCATTTAACCAGTTGTTTATATCAAGATATTGATTAACACAGCTTTAATTTACTGTATTCCAAACTGACTTGTGAAAAACATGTTACCCCCACTGTAGGAATTCTTTTATTTTGTTATTTCTCATTATTACATAGAAGAGAACCACACATGAATGCTCTGTACAATATAAATTTTAAAAATACTTGAACTTTAAATATATACTGTGTATATACAATAGGATTAAAGTTGGTTCATTTAACTTGATTATTCACGTAGACACATAGAAAATATCACCGTAACTCAAGAGCCAGGTACCATTTCCATATGTTACACATGAATTCACACTGCTCCACTTATTTCATACAGTACATACTGCCATTTACAACCACTCATTCATTATGGGTTAAATGATTTTCAATGCAGTGACTGTCATCAGCTGCTGACGTTGCAGTGTAAAACATCCAAATCTTTAAATAAGGTTTTTAAACTTAGAGGAAACATTACGCTGCATTCCATTTAGGCACTGTATCCATTGATGCTGTCATGGATAAAGCCAAAAACTGTTTTCCATCTTATGTGGTTTATTCTATTCTACTTTATAGATAAATAAATATATTATTCTGAATATCAATTCAGCTGTTACTTTTAAGAATTATATTGTTATCTTTAAAGTAACAGAAATGACTTTCTCTTTGCTCCTGTTCTTATATAAACAGTGTTTGTTTGATAAATATGTGAGGAAACAATATCCCCACAACAACACAATCCTACTTTCATTTCCTCACATGCGTACACATGCCACTCTGCGATGGTGGGCTGAATTACAGCAGGAGTCTCTTACAATGTCACCCCATGACGAAAGGATGCATGGGCGGTGCACTGGGAGTGGGCGTTTTACTTACACACACACATTCTCTGTTGCCACACACACACACACGCTTGATGAAACAGCTGGTCCAGACACAGCCGAGACCATCCAGTCGGAAATAGTAATTAATGGCATTAGAATATCGCACAGTTTGGTGCCATTGAGGGACTGGATGACTTTAAAATGTGTAAATCCACAAACTTATCTGACCTAGCGACGGGTGGCTTTCCACCCCCTCAGCTAAATAGATTAATTATCTGCAGGGCCTGGTGCTGTCATTGGGAGCCACATGGATATCAGATCGGCCCAGATACCGCTGGAAAGCATTCCTTCTGCTAATGATTACAGCACTGCTGCTGCTTACGAATATGTTTACCCAGAGATTCATGGCGTGAGATGGGGCTCATATGCATGCTGCTGATACAGTCAAGAAAGGATCTTAAAAGAGCTTAAGTCCTGCATCACACTGCACCTTGCATTTATTAGATGCACTTTCATTGTAAAGATGTTGATTTCCATGATACACATTTAACCACTTCTCACTTTAAATGTACATGATACTGTTCATGTGAATGTTGTGTGCAGAAAGCCCTCAGGTGTATAGCAATATCTTAAAATGCTGCAGAAGCACAAAGTATGTTGCGATGCATTACATCCCAGGGACGGACAAATCATCTGAGATTTTGACAACCAATATGGAAAAAAAGAAGAGGAAAAATAACAAGCCAGAAGAAAAAATATGGTCAAAAGTCCCAGAAAATGGAGAGAGCAAAGGATCTCAGGGGTAAGTATTAGTTGTCACCCCGTGATCAAATAGTACAGGCCGGGAAGCGACCGGAGAGAGCCTGCGCCCGGGCAAAAAGAAATATAAAGTCCAGATTTAATTCTGATACGGAGAAATAGAATTTCAAAGCCGGATGTCTTATCGTTGGCATGTCCCTTTGCCGGACTGATTTCCCTAGCAAAAGCCTGTCAGTGCTATTATGTTGAACATGGAACCAATTTACTGCGCCAGCTAAACAGGGTTACCAGTGCTCTTGTACTCCCTAAATGTTTGAAGTTATCACACGGTGGGAAAAATAGCATTTTGAATGTTTGGGGAGGGGGGAGAGTGGGGGCCGCGACGGGGCCGGCTCGGACGGGAGTGGACTGTAATTGAAAAGTATCAATCAAAAACAAGGCAAGGGCCAGGGAGGGGAAGCTATTATGTTAACCCACTCCGCCGGAGCACTGGAAGAGCCCAAATGCATTTCTTTTGTATCGGTAATGCTCCCCTGCTCTCCAAGCCTCTAAGCCCTGCGACCGGGGGCCTCGTATCTCCGGACGGACGGCGGCAGGGAGGGGAAGGAGGGGATTATCAAGTGGAGCATGTGGCCATTACAGGCCTGTTTCGTGATGCTATCTGCCCTCTGAGATAAGCAACCCCCGGCTGGTCAGACGTTTCCAATTTCTATACATGAGAGATGAAGACCTTGTGCTTCTGCTCGCCTTCACCTTTTTTTATGTTATTATATTTTTGCCGGGCCTCTAACACTGCCCTCTCTGTATATTACAAGTGTCCTTTCGTGTGCTTGCAGCTGGCTTGCTGACCTGGAGCCACCAGTAAACAGCTGAACTTCACAGAATGGCTTTGGCGGAGTGGGAGATTGAGATAAACTTAAGACGAACAACAAGACGAGGAGGAGGAAGAAAAGAGGTCGAGGATAAGCAAAAGATGTAAATGAAGTGCCTGTAAGACAAGAGGAAGTATCTTTGGAAAAGTTGCCTAAAACATATCTTAAGCATTTCTAAACCACAGCTCTAACTGTGGAATCACTTCCTTTTCCTTTGTGTATCCACTTTAGCTGTCTGCTTCAATTATACAATATTCCCACTTCACACGCATTTCTTTTTTTCTTCTTCTTTGAAAAATTCTGAAATGCAAACTAGTTGGCAGGCATAGTTGGTTGAATGTGTATTTCTATCAAGAGGACCAGAACAAATGCATTTCATTTTATTGAACCACCCTTGTTGTGTTTTGGCCATGACTCAATCTGTTCTGATTAGGCTAGAGACAGGGACAACACACATATTCAAATGGGCTGGACCTCAAAGGGTCACTGAACAATTTCCTCTGTTCATGGAAAAAGGATATTGCTCAGCCATCGTATTCCCTTGTGGCATCCCCTTTTTTTCCTCTGAGGGTCTTAGAATAAATTCCTGGATGCATTAACATATAAGAAAGTACAAATGACATAGAGTATAGCCAGTGGTTTTTCACCAAATAGCCCTTAGTTAAGGACACCCTTAAGTCGAGGTCAAGCTCAGAGCCAGGGAAATTATGCATTCTTGCCTGGTCTAAAGCAAACTGTGGGTTCTCCACGTATTAAAATGAATTGTTTTACAAGTTTTATCCCCCAGAAATGGGACACCACTGAGATCCAGTGAGCCAATTTCTGTGGTGCTGTCATGGCGTGTGAAAAGAGTGGGGCATACATTTCAATATCTTCGTCTTGGCATTTACATTGGAGAAAAGAAGAGAGACTGAACTGTATTGCAACTGTTGTCTCTGGTGTTTTATTAAGAATTTATAATACCAGTGTTTATTGAATAAAAATGGTCATCCAGTGGTGGAGAAAATGGTGTCATCCACCAGTAACTTTGACAGAAATAGCTCTTACACCCATATTGTCATCATACCTGGAGTTTTGTCTAGTTTGTAAGTGGTGGGTGAATGTAGTCAATCAATCACCTGATGCTGAAATTGCTGAAAGAAGAAATAGAGATGTAAGAAAATGCAAGTTAATGATGGAAAAAATCCTATTCATGCCAGGAAGGGAGGGCCAGTGCAAATGTGGATAGTTATGACAACAGGAGGACATGTAAGAATGTGATGTATCAGCCGAGACAAAGTTTAGGAATGTGTTGTCCGTACACAAAGGTTGCACCTCTGAAAGACACCCCACATTGTTATATTACTAGAAGGAACAAAAATGACTGGATTCTATGAAGTTCAAATTGCAGAAAAGTATAGTAATGATAAATAATCCAGTTATTGTAGTTATGTTAACCTAAATAACAAGGCTGAACAAAATGCAAGCAGCAAGTTGCTCAGCCCTTATATGAGGAGGGGCAAAGGTACTACATGCTAACTTGCTAGCTAGACAGTTGATGATATTTTTGAAGGTTAGCAGCAAGCTACATACAGTAAGTAGGTTAATGGGTCTGATATAAGGGTAGGGGATGTCTATGTAGGTAAAGATTGGCAAGGATACTGCAAAAGGGGCAATCCCTGAATAACTCAGGGGGCTAAGAGCTGAACCATTCTCATCTGCTACCTCTAAGATTAATGTTTGATCACGCTAAAACTACTTTGTTAAAGTTTGAGAAAGATCACCTTTATGAATGAAATACTCCAGTATTGACTGTTAGTTAGAGCCAGTGATGTTAACTGTGGTCTTAGCATTGCAATTATGTACTTTGTA
The DNA here is from genome assembly GCA_029783705.1 of Chaetodon striatus. Taxonomy (NCBI): domain Eukaryota; kingdom Metazoa; phylum Chordata; class Actinopteri; order Chaetodontiformes; family Chaetodontidae; genus Chaetodon; species Chaetodon striatus. The sequence continues at coordinate 28,434,108 of JAPZEB010000007.1, forward strand.
GGTTACTCCCAACCATCCACCCAACCTCCCTAAGAAGATTTGTGGCAATGTAACATTAAGCTACTTTCATCTTTGCTCCTAAGTACAGCAGCCAGTATTTGCAAGAGCACAGGATATCACTGTCCTGAAAAACCTACAAATAGCTTGTCAAAAAGTCTCAACTCAGCGTCCACTTATTTGCTTGTTTTGAAGTTTTTGTATAAAATAAGGCTATACCCAACTCATAATTATGTTGGTCAAATCAGATATTGCTTTTCAATATAAATATTCAAGTATTCCTTCCTTTTTTTCATATGGAGTGAACACAGTTCAGCAGAACATTTAGTGGGACAATGACATTAATGAAATACAGTAAATAGGCTAACTGAGCTAATGATGAAATGTGCAACAACATTTTTTGCTGACACTAGATATCAAACAAAAGGTAGAGACTGTATCGCATCAAGCCCAGTTGAGACCAAAGATTTTTGATCAGAACGTTACAAAAAAAGTTGCAGTGGTGTAAACTGGCCTATCTGAGCTCAACTCAAGTGGACTGATGGTGTCACCTGCAACTCAGCTGGTCAAATCACCAGCAGCTGGTTTTAGAACATAAAGCACATTACATGATTCAACAGCCAATCAGCTTGTAGTGAAGTCTGCAGGTCAAGTCAAAATGACCGCAGATGGCATGTTAGCTTGCTGTGGAAGGTGCTCTGTCCCTGCCGACTGTGTCCGTCTTCATGGTGTGTCAGTGTTGGATGGTGGGTCGCTGCTGTTATTACCTGAATGTGCTTATGCCCCCCCAAACACACACACAAACAAACACACACACACACACACACATTCGTATTGACTGATTAATTGGCACTGGTTATTTATATTATTGTGGCATATTTATTATCAACAGTCCATCTGATGCTCATTACATTTTTCACTGTTTCATCACTAATACAAATGCAACTATAGCCAGTATCTCACTATCTCTATCCTGATTCATATTTTAATAAGTTACAAATTATTTCAGCCACAAAATAAGCCTGAAAAGCTGGAAATCAGAACAGAGATACAGAGAGTTGTTCAGTAGAAATGATACACCACCTCATCCAGTTGCAGTGGTGTGAACTGGCAGGTTTTTAGAGCGCTGCAGAACAACACTTGCAAGTAGTTGCCTGTTTTAACTCATCTCGTTGCCAATCTTAAACTAGTTTAAAATTGACTTTGAGGTGCTTTGAGCTGTAAATGTATGGCTTCTAAGCAAAAAGCAGAAGATAACATTATTTTAGAGCCCTGCGGGGCAAAGCCTCTCTTCCTCCAGGCAGCTGCCTTCATTTTCACAGCTGCCTGTACCAAGGAGCAGCAGGAAAGTGACTGGTGAAAAACAATTAAATAAATAAGTAAAACGACTACTCGACTTGAAGCAATCTCTAAGGTGTCTGACTGACTGAGGATTTGAGTCTCTGACTTTCAGGGGCAGTGCAAGTATAAAAGCTGATCCAAGCTTGAGTCAAGCTTGATTCAAAGCAAACAGCCATGCCGAATCCCAGAGTTGCACTTCGGCTACAGTTCCGTGAAAGCAAGCAAACTCCAAAGCTGTATTTACACTCAAAAGCTTCAGAAGAAGCAAATGTACCTTGACTTAAGATTGGTCTGTCAACTGCTGTTACGTCACACATAAACTATCAAGCTGAATAAATATAGGTTGTTCTAAACCTTGGAACCAGTGCCATTACTTGCTATCTAGCTTAATTTCGGGACAGGTTGATAGGTAGCAAGATAGTTAAGGGTGGAAATAGCGTGCTAGCTATGAAAGTAGCTGTGTAGACAGTTTAGTAGGTTGGATCGGGGTGTAGGAGGTGTTTACAGTGCAAAGGTAACTCAAGAAGTATGCACTGGTAGAGAGAGAGGTAGCCATCCAGGTAGATAGGCTGATATTTAAGTAGGAAGAAAGAAATGGAGGGAGGTAAAGTAGGTATGTAGATGGGCAGGGATGGAGGAGGGTGTCAGACGGGCAAGCGGAAGGTTTTTAATTCAGATTTCATGTGGGCTCACTCAGCAGTCACTGGAGTCTAAAGTGACTCTGGGGAGCCTCACAGTTCTATATGCAAATAGAGCAACGCACCTGGCCAGTGGAGCAGGCCTGCTGAGAGGTTACTTATGCAAATCTGATTGAGTGAGAGCATATTGCCAGAGCACGAGCAGGCAAGCAGGCAACACACACACGCACACACACACACACATACCGGCAGTTATATTTCACAGGGGCTCTGGGACGCCATGTTCCCCCAGAATAGAGGTGGCAGACAGAGAGGGAAAGGATAAAGAACAGGACAACCGAGAGGGAGAGGGAAAGAAAGACAGAGACAGTGCAAGTGAATATGGAGGGAGTGAAGGAGAATGACAAGACAAATAGATAAAGACTGAGGGCGGGAAAGAGGAGGACAGGTGGCGGGAGACAGAGAGAGAAAATATCAGAGGTAGAGAGGGTGAAAGGGAACAGTGAGAGAAGGATAATTCTTGTGGACATAATAGTATCTCTCACCCCTTCTGTTGGGGGGTGTGTGTTTGTGTGTGTGTGTGTGTGTGTGTGTGTTGGGGGTGGGGGGTTCGAAGGGACATGTGGGCACGAGGTAATTTCCTATGCACACTTTGTAAATGGGCTAAAATCCCAATATGGTCGACACCTCTCTTCCCCCCTCTCCCTCAGAGGCTGGCATTAACCTGCTGATTAAGTGGTAGAGCTTGGCTGGAGCTCAATCTCAGCCTGATGCATGGGCCCATGATGTAGACAAATGACTAAAAATCACATTGGCAAGAACAGGGCTCTCAGTCAGGCTGCCCCCCGGCTCAGGCCTGAGGCATAACACATTAATAAACAGAGATTTAGTCTGGTGATGATTATTGATAACGCTGTGCATAATGTAAAATGCCAGCATGGATGAGAGGTGAACTTTGTGATGCTGTACAAAAGTGTTTTTAATGGTTAGGGGAGTCGCTATGTGTTTTTTCACATTGGAGAAATTGAAGTATCGCCAAACATTACATTGTTAAAGAGTAAAAGATGCTTCTGCAGATGGAAATACATATGACATGATCATTAGTTTGTCAAACACTTTTGAATCCTTACTTTTCATTCCAAGCTCTGGCACAAAACAACTCAAATAAAACAAAAATTTCTAATACTGCCTACTCAACCCAAGAGCCAGATAAGAGCATTGAAATTGGAGGATTATTACTGCCTTGCAGTTGTATCCCTCTATGTAACAGTTAAGTTGCAATTACAGTTTATATCCATCTCTTTCCAAACTCTTACATCCATGTCTGTGCAGACTCATATGTAGCCGTGACGGGTGACAATGCTTTAAATGTTGCTGCAAAGAAGCTACAAATTCTAAAACATGTATGCTTCACACACATCTTCAAACCAGGCAGCTCAGAAGATCTATACAATTAGTACAGTGTCGAGATAGACACCCAAGATTGGTGTCACTATTCAGTTTCTGACCAAATGTCTCCCCTTATGTTCCTGAGTTATGATGCTAAATAATGGCCCGAAAAGCATTTTTGCAGAACATTATGATGAAGTAAAGTTGACTTTTGATGTTTTTGATGTCAAATGTCATCACATCATCACTTTATTCTAATTGAATTTAATGTCAAAATTAGTATAGGAATTCTAGAGTTATGGGCAAAATCATGTTTTTGATGTCATAGTGAACTTTACTTTTGACCACCAAACTCTAATCAGTTCATCACTGAGTCTTAGTAGACGTTTGTGCCAAATATTGAGGAATTCCCTCAAAGCCTTATTGATTTCTCGCATTCATGAGAATAAGACAAATGCAGGGTCACAGTGACCTTGACCTTTGACCACTAAAATCTAATCAGTTCACCGTTTAGTCTAAATAAATGTTTCTGCCAAATCTTAAGAAATTGCCTGGAGGTGATCTTGAGATATTGTGTTCATGAGAATTAGATGGACCAGATCACAGTGACCTTGATATTCAACTACCAAACTCTAATCAGGTAATCATAGAGTCTCAGTGAATGTTTGTGCCAAATTTGAGAAATTCCCTCAAAGCTTTTTTGAGATCCTACTTTTATGACAATGAGACAGATTCAGGGTCACAGTTACCTTTGCCTTTGGCCATTAAAATCTAATCAGTTCATCGTTTAGTCTAAATAAATGTTTTTGACAAATTTCAAGAAATTGCCTTGAGGTGATCTTGAGGTCTTGTGTTCTAAAATCCAAAGTCTAATCAGTACATCGTTAAGTCAGAGTGGACGTTGTTGACATTTGTGCTGAATTTGAAGAAAATCTCCCAGGCATTCTTGAGAAATTGTGTTCACGAGAATGGGATGGATGGACAGAGGCGTAAAAATGTGGCTGTTTTATTTCTATAATATCTTGGCTTGACAATTATGCTACATGCTGCTTTAGATTAGGAAAAGTTATGGTTAAGGTTTGGCAACTACAACACTACAGCCAGGTTCTGTTAGGCAGTACTCTGTTCGGCTCATCGACTGTGGCTGATGACAATGTCAGTTTCATAAACCAATGGACAATTAAAAAATCTGACCTGATGATTGCACTAGATGACATTAACAAATTGATCATCTAGGGAGATTACTGAAATATATATATAAATAGTAAATTTCATGGCAATCCATCTAGTATTTGTGAGATAAGCTATTTCACTCGAGACCAAAACTTAACCTGCTGGTGATGCTAGGGAAGGATCAGGGAGTCACCATGCTGAGCTCCAGTCTCCATCATGACAGCTGAGATGTGCTATATGTTCATCCACCACCGTACCCTGCACAGCATTACTCTCTCACTACTCGACTCACTACTTTCTACATTAACATTTCATGTTGGCGTTGGGCACAAATCATGTGTTGCACATAGACTCACTCTATTGTTGTGTATATATAAAATATTATCAGAGATGTAAAGTAACGAAGTAGGACTACTTCAATCACTACCATACTTAAGTACTAAAAGGCTGCATCTGTTATTTACTGGAGTCTTGTGTTTTTCTCCTACTTCCACTTTTACTTCACTACATATTTTCGATGAGTCGAATATTTGTCGAGTAATTGATGTCCAGAATGGGCCCGGATGTCTCTGGACCTCGCCCCCGACACTTTGTTCAATACCCATCTTCTTCTATTAAATTTATCTTGAAGTCAAAACAAACTTACTTCACTTCACTTTTACCATTTGCACCACTCCATATCTGCTGCTGTTGGGCATTTGTTCTACATGTACATCACGTATATCCCATAGACTGCTCTAACATGCACCTTGATTATACACAGGGTTAGAGTGTCTTGTCTATTTGTTATACAGCTTAGTTTTATTTCATTCTTTACTTGTATATATTGTTGTTTTTTTTTTGTTTGTTTTTTTTACTATCATTATTATTACAATTTAGCTTCTTTAGCTCTTACATTGTATGGCCTTAATACTAGGTGAGAGGGAAACACCATTTTGATTCTCTGTATGTCCTGCACATATAGCAAATTGACAATAAAAACCTTTTGAACTTTAAACCTTGAACCTTGCTCAATCACTCAATTTGAGTTTAATTTCAAGGAATATTAGGTTAAACATAATGAACCATGTGGCATTTTATAATGAGGATTTCTAATAATACATTTAACTCCACAATACACCATGGCCATAATTTGTGCTCAAACAGAACACATCCCAAACAGGTCGCCTCCCGTTCATTCAAACCCTCAGCCATGTCCATCTACACTGTTTCCCTCTTGATCGATGGGCTAGTGCATAAAAGCAGAGGACATACCATTTACTTTTACTGCCCTGCCTCCGGTGTTCACAATGGCTGTTTATCACCCAAGAAATATTATGTGTAACACAGGAATATGGCTCACTTCTGTGTTTGCTGTGAGGATTTAGAGTGTCTTCACTGACAGACATGAGGATAACTTAAGGTTTATGGGCTTTTCAGTATAAGGTAGTGTATAGAATCTGTAATACTTGAGTGTTAAATTGTCATGAATCTGTTTGCAAAGCTGATTCAGACAGTACAAAAGTGAACAGGTGCAACAGTGTGTGGAAATTATGGTAAAATTTGTGTCGCCAAGCTACCTTAAGGAGAAGTTTCTGCTCTCCATCAGACTCGTGCTCTTTCTCCTCAGCTGCTAACAGGCTTCCTGCTCTTCTCTCCTCCAATGGGCTCTCTGCTCCTACACCTCTGAAGCGGCAGGACATCACACAGGAGGGCCTGCTACGCCCTTCCCCCGTTTTCTCACCTTCCCACAGCAGGAGCTGCAGTTTTGCTCTGAATGTGGCCTGCTCCCAGCAGACACAGAACCTGACGACCAGTGTACCAAACACAAGGTTTGCAACCAAATTTCCAGCAACAAAGAAAAACCAAGTGGAGTTAGCACCAGACCTCTAACTATGCAAGGACGCCGAGCGACTGGTCTCCTTGCACCTTCGTAACAAGGACTGCACCTGGAACCACAGCCCTTTCCAGCCTTCATCTGCTGACTAATTAAGGGCCCGTCCACACGAAGCCATTTCAGGGTGAATCCGCCAAAGTATTTATGCGATTCAGCCTTTCGTCCACACGGAGACAGCGTTTCGGGGGGGGGCGAAACCGCATTTTTTTGAAACCGGGTTCCAGAGTGGATAAATCTGAAGACGCCGCCTGAGCGTCACCGTGTGTACGGCCAATACGCAACTTTTTAGCCGGCGATGATGTCATAGCCCCACCTCTCTAACCTCTGACTTTACCCCGGCAGGAAGCCGTCCCATCACAACAACA
>JAPZEB010000007.1:28483244-28503638 GCA_029783705.1 Chaetodon striatus
ATATACATATATATATATATATATATATATAGTAGGGGTTGCGGTTGCACAGACACTGCTCTGTGATGACGCTTTAAGCTTGACGTCGACTACTCGCTAATCACGTGATTATGACATTAACAACATGGAGACCTCAGAGAAGACAACAGGTGAGGAACCCGGGGGTGGGTCATTGCAGCAAAACTTAGGTGAAACCTGTACTGGAGTCACTTGCAAAATATGCAAGTCTGTTCTGAAATACAACGAAAGTACAAGTGCCATGGACTCCCATCTGAAAAGGCATCCCCTAACGCTAGCTGGTGAGGAACAATCCAAATCCTCTCAACAGCAGTCAATTAGTGACTTCACCAAACGCTCTGCTGTAACAGAACAAAGACGGCTGCAAATCACCAATTTGCTGGTGAATTTGATTGTCAAAGATATCAGACCTGTAGCTGTAGTACATGGAGAAGGCTTCAGAGACCTACTGCATTTTTTTTAACCTGGCTACGATGTCCCATCTTACAACACGCTGTGGCAAACTATTAAACACCACTATGACAGCCTGCATGATAATATTGTGAAGGAAATGAAAGGCCAGAGTGTGTCACTAATAACTGACCTGTGGACATCCTCCACTATGGAACCGTACATTACGGTAACTGCTCACTACATCACTGACACATGGAAGCTGAAGGTCCGATTGCTGTGTACATCTATGATGCCAGAGAGACATACTGCTGCTAACATTGCTGATCGTCTGACTGAGTTAATTAAGCAATGGGGCATACTGGTGTTTTGCACAGTCCATGATAATGCCAGTAACATGAACATAGCCATGGAGCTGTGTGAAATTTTTCCCAGAGATCTGGGATACACCGGGCATTCTGCAGCTGGCAGTAAAGGCTGGTTTGATATTACCTGATGTGGTGAAGGCTATTGATGCAGCAAGGAGAGTTGTCAGCCACTTTCGCCACTCAGCACTGGCCACTTGCGCCCTGAGGAAACAGCAGGAGCGACTTGACATAAGTGCCAACAAACTCCAGACTGACTGTCTAGTCCAGTGGAATTCCACAATCGTCATGCTCCAGCAGCTGTTCAAGCAAAGGATCGTGGTGCAGTCTGTGCTCGTGGATGAAACAGTCACCAAACATCCAGAAGTCACTCACCATGAGAGCATCACAGTGGGAGCTGGTGGGAAAGCTGATTCCAGTGCTGCAACCTTTGGCTAAGGGTACTGAAGTAATGTGGGGTGAGTTACACGTGGGGATGTCTTTCATCTATCTGGTGATTTTCAACATGATCAGCACTACTTTGTGTGTTGAAGCACCTGACCTGGCAGCTGTACACAACTTCAAGAACACTGTTCGACAGCAGTTGGAAAAACAGTTCAAATTGGAGTCCGATGATCTGACAGAATCCATCCCCATGATGGCCTGTTAGATCCCCGGTTCAAGCATCTTCAGTTCATTCCGGAGAGTAAAAGAGAGGCCGCCCAAAGCCACCTTAGCAGCAGGTGGGTCAGCTGAATGAAACTAGTCAGTCAGATTAATTGATTTAAAATTATATTGTTTTGCTTTATTAATAATAATAATAATAACAAACTTTATTTATAGGCTAGAGCACTTTTCCACACCCACCTTACAGAGTGCTTCACACAGGCAAACAACTTAGTTATAACATGCACAGCTATATGGTAAACTATTAATTTTCATCCTAGGTGAGGGTGTCCAAAGCAAGGATGCAGCTGATAACAAAGGTGAGCCAATTACTGGGAAAAAAGTGACGGCTCAGCGAGATTTTGAATCACACTATCAAAGCGGGAGGAAAGTGGTAAATTACTCCACCGCCTCCAAAGAAGTCTGTCATTATTTCATAACACCAGTACCCCAAGCGAGAGAATTTTTTCTCTGGCTGGAAATACCATCACGCAACAGTGGGCGAGCCTTCATCCAGCCCACGTTGATGCTCTTATCTTCTTGCACGCAAACCAGGATCGAAAAGCAAAAGCTGTGACTGAGCAGGGCTATGACAGTGAGTAGGCTTATAGGCTAGATCTTGCCTGAGTTTTGTTTTCCTCAAGCGTTTTTCCCGACATTTCAATTTTTCTTTTTTCGCACTTAAGTGGGAGTTGTAGCGCATATAAGTTATTGTTGCATACATTGTTGCAGCTGAATTGCAACATGTTGTTGCTTCTACTTGTTTCCATTCCGTGTAAATAATTTGTATGAGCTGTCTGTTAGCATATGCATTAAGTTTTGATAATACAGATTGTCACAGTCTTCTCCTGTGGTTTTATTCATGACGTTGTGCAACCCCTAATATATAATAATTAATCTCATTTCAGTGTAGGCCTAAAAGCTTGACAATTGAATCGCTCTGCAAGGTATTGAACACCCAGCATTCAAGCTGTTTATTAATGCTTTGTTATTGTTGCTGTTGTTGTTTTTACATAATACAGTATAAAATAACAAACCGTCCCTTTTATCTTTTTTGACCTTGTCGCTGTCTGGGAGGAATTTCTGTCTCTTTAAGAGAGTATTCTCAGTGTTTGTTGCTTCGGTCAACAAATCTCACTCAGACCTCGTCGCATATAGACTTCTGGTCATATACTTTCCGTGTCTACATACAATGTGCAAGGTACCCCAGGGTGCGTTGGTTGTTTATTTTCTTGGACGCTGTGTCAACTTCTGCCTGTTATATGCATTGTCATTTTTCAAAATACACTTTAGTTTTCACAGGACATGAACAGCTTTCATACAGTCTCTTAGTGCACTTCGTTGGTACAACACTGCGAATTGGTGTTTGCTGAATTTCCTTCAGCAGAAAACGCATGTGGTTATGTTTAGCCAGCACACACATGTGGTTGGGTTTGGGACAAAAGAACAGGGTTTGGCTTTACAATCTTACAGAAAGTGAACACTCATCTCCCAGGTGAAAGTTGGTGGTTGTTGCACACATCCACCACCCCTCCCACCCCACTTGGAGTTCCACCCTCTTAACTTTCATGGGTGTCCTGCCACATTTCCCCCTGATACCACCGAGTGCTATTTGGGTTTTAGGAGCATTCTTTGGACATGTGCACAGCACAGTCAGAATAGCCGTCTAAGCTGGGGTTTTTACCACAGTTTGTAACACAGTTGACAGTTGGCTGTGTGCATTGTCATGGATACATTGTACACAAACCAACTTGTCAACTGTTTGCAGGGCTGTGGTAGAGATGTATGCCCAAAAGAAAAGCCCACATTTCTGGTTGTCAGGAACAACACAATCCTACTTTTAAACATTATGAAAGACTTGGATCTCACAGATATTTTGGTATGCACAAGTATCATGACACCAACACGATCAGGAAAGTGGTTGGCAGACCGAAGGAGGGAGGCTGAGTTTGTCCAACAAGTCTGCAATCAGTAAAAAGATGTGTTCTCACAAATTTTTCATATGTTTTCCTGCGAAAAACAATGCAACAATGCAACAAATTTGTACATATCCCACGTATTTTGAAAGGCTGCAATTACGTGACCAGTGCGCTGACAGCAGTAAACAAGAAGGCAGTCTTGTGTGCTTATAAGGAGGCAGGTTGGAATGGTGGATGAGTCACAAAAAAAATTGACTTTCGCTTGGGACTTTAACCTGGAATTGCGTGTTCAGATCAGTGTGAATCTTAAATGAACTTTGAGACATTTTAAGGTACGTCCTCACCATGTTTCTTTTCCTAAATCTAACCACAGTAACTTTTATTGCCTAAACCCAACCTTTGTAACTTTACGTACTGTACATTAAGGACATGACATCATTCGTGGGGCGCAAAGTTGTAGGATATCATATGGGCTGTTGTGCATACATTTTTGGAATATGCTGAATACTAACACTTGGTCAGTGGCTCTCAGCATCAGACAGCAGAGCACCGAGGCAACCTTTAGTAGCAGTATAAAACCAACTAGGCGTGCAGAGTGTAGGTGGAAAGAGGGGGTGGGCAGGTCAAATTCATGTCATACTTTCACCTGGCATGTTGATGTCTAGTGTCAATTGAGTTATTTTAATAACAGCATGCAAATATGTGTAGCATAATACGCTAGTCATGTATGTCACATGAAAAATGTCTTGTGAAGTTACATTATGTGTTTATTTTAAGCCGAAGTTTATTTTCTAAACCTAACTATGTAATTTTGTTGTCTAAACCTAAGGATGTAAACCTTAACAATATGGTGCTTCTCAAAGTCACAGATGCTTTATTGGTAGGACGGGCCCTTCCAAGTTCAGTCCTACAGAGGCTAAGAGAGACTCCTTCCTAGCATTTGGTGAACGCTCATTGGAACAGCCTAGCAAGTGCTAAGGTGTCCCTCACTGAAGAGCCCCCATCTTCAATTTAGGCAAATCAAAGAATTTTGGGGACTTCACATCCGCTGAGATACACACATGCATACTTGAAAATTTTCTGAAGGACAGACTAGGACTTTGGTGGGATTTACTGACATAGCCTCCTTGAAATTCAGCCATTTAGGGATCCTTCCTTGAGTTTGAGAAGAACCAACAGTGTTTTACCAATGTTCTAAATTTATTTTGAAAAGACTGTATGCCATTAACAAGCACATGTGAACAACTGCTGTGATAACGAAAATGTATTTTGAAAAAAGACAAGGCATCTAATAAGCGTAAATTGATGCACCATCTCTGACCATCCAAAACTGACACAAGAGGGTACCTAACACATCATATTTGGATGTGTAGGGCCATTATTTGACAAGTTGGGAGTGAGTGGTTGATGTTGACACAAAGAAGCAAGTGGCTCCAGCCAATCCACTTTTTTCTGTATTCTGAAGTGATAAACAACATGCTAGGGCATGTTAATCTGAGTATGCCCGGCTGCATGTAAGTGTAAATTTTAGTGGAATATGAATTTGCATTAGCCATATAAACAGCCAATGGAATGAGGGCAAGAACCATCATATTTTGTGCATGTTAACAAAGTCATTGCGTTGTATACTGTACAGATTGTAAAGCCTCTGCATAGCCTCAGTTTGTGACTGTGATATTGGGCTATATGGATAAAACTGACTTGACTGCAGGACTTGAATAAATGCTCTTAACTCCATTCCACCTGCTTCTGTGATCACTGTCCTCTATGTGTGTGTCCCTTAAAGCGTAGGTTTGGAGGTTACTGTTGGCATGTCAAAATGCTCCTATGAGGTGAACAGACTCCTCTGACACACAGTCAGCCAGTCAGATAAACACTCTGATACAAAGGCACCAAGAGCATTAACAACAAATTCATAACTTTAAAAGTCAGTGAGGGAACAATAACTCTCACCCATGAAACTGTTACATGACCAGATGACAAAAACACACTCTGTGTGTGCATTTTTTTTTTTGTTTGTTTTTTGTTTTGTTACCAGAGCCTTGTGTTCATTTCTTTATACAGTCAAAAAAAGCAGCAGTGATGGCTCCACTGTCCCCGGAGATCATCCTTCTAAGACATATAGTGCTTCTGGAGTCACACGACCTTTTTAAATATTAACATTTCCTCTTTTTTTTTTTTTTCACCAAGCTGTCGTCACACTGTGAGAGTGAGAAAATAAATAGATAAAAGTAAGTGAGATGCTAACAGGCACACACCTCCAATAAAACACCACAGCCTGTGTTGCACAGAGTGCAGACAGGTACTTTATAGGTAATTTCACAACATGCTCTCTCATTACTTGTATAAAACCCTACTCTAAACACTACAAAGCAGCTCCCTATGTACATGTCCTCGGCATAGAAAGATTTAGACTTGTAATATTTTCTAGGTAACAATAAAATAAGCATATTTCACAAGGTTATATCTGGAGTTAAGCTGTAAGTGCTAAGTTTCCCATAATAAAGGGCAACACCACCTAAATTAAGAATTCCAATATGTTGTTTCCACTGTCTCGCAGAGTTCAATTAGTATTTGAGAACATGAACTACTTTTTCTCAAAACCAGAGAAATAAGTGTCAAATTTGAGATGTTATATGGCAGGCTGTTCTTGCAATTTTTTTTATGTTTTCCTACGCAGAGCAGTGTACTCAAATTTGTACATGTCCCACATATTTTGAAAGGCTGCAATCAGGTGTCCCATATGCTGACAGCAAGCAGTCTGTAGTGCTTGTAAGGAGGCAGGTTGGGATGGTGGATGGGTCACAACAAAACAAGAGATTTTCACCTGGGACTTTTCCCTTAAGTCCCGTGTTCAGTAACTTTGAGTAAACTTTGATTAATTTTAAAGTACATTCTCACCATGTTACTTTACCTAAACCCTAACCACAGTAACTGTACTTGCCTAAGCCTAACCTCCATAACTTTAAATCAATTACGTAACTGTACAATAAGGGTCTAACTTTTGTGGGGTGCACATTCATAGGATATCAAATAAATCATTCTATGCGAATATGCTGCATAGAGTACAAGTTCTGGAGTTGCTTCACAGACAATGAATAGGGGGCTGATTTTGTGGAACCACAGAATGTTTGTTTTCTTTTTTATGCCCAAATGAGCTTTATTCTGTTGTAGTGTTCTCTGTGTTCTTTGACATCACAAATTTGAATTTTAGCCCTCTAGCTTTTGGATTTGCGAGAAAGTTGCTCATGTTGACTAATATTTTTGGATTGTCATAGACCATGGGAATAACATCTATGTAATTTGAAAATGGGTGTAATTCCCCTTTAAGTTTTAGAAAAGGAAATTCAACGCTTATCTTTAAAATAATTAACACACTGCATCAATTGACTGGTTCTTCACCAGCAGAGCTCACAGACTTTTGATCAAATGCACTGCTACCTTTTTCTTAGTTGTACATCATCAATGTGGAAGGGTTTATATTGGAGTTAGTTGAAAGTCTGGTACATCTCATACAGATGCATTGGAATCTGATGCTGACAACTGACCACTGACTAAGTTACCATAGTTAACACCCTAGGGATAAGGAGAGGCTGGATATATCTAAAGATACAACTTTGCTCACGAAAACAAGCAGACTGGAATGTAATCTGGCTTCAACTGAGAGCCATAACAGTCTTTCATGCATATATGTACCAATAGTACAGTATGAACAAAAAAGATCAAGTTTAATTTGGACTGGTTAAAGTTGGTCAAGATCTGTAGATCTGTAGATATCTGTGGGGATATGAATTGTTATACAGATTCTGTTTTTCCCTGTACATTCTGCGTGACAAAATAATCTCAGTGGCTGACAGTGGTTGTGAAACATTCAATAATATCAGCTATGAGGAGGTTTTGGTAGATGGTTGAAGGAAGCTCCAGGGTCCAGTTTACATCTATAAACTGCACACTCTACCATGGTTTCTTTACTGGTGTCGTGTCAAAGTATGCTTCCCCGTTGATAAGCATTCCCCATACTAGACAATCACTGGCTTTCAGGTTAGTGACATACCTAACCTATAGCGACCCTGCATCCCCATATGAGGACATTACACTTTGGGTTTGCTGTACCTTGTACTTCATTCTGCTGAACATAGACCTGTTGTCCTCATTTGTGGACACCTTTTGTGCAATCTAGTAGCAACAAGCACAATGCACTCATCCATGTAAAAATAAGATGGCAGTCATCTTTGCCAAGTCAGTCTACAGCTAATCCCAACACAAAAGTGGCCAAGTCACAAAGTTTGATCAAATTTTATGGATGAAACTTGTTTATTTTTGCTTCATAACATCAGTAGTTTGATATGGCATACAAATTTCACCAATTTTACCAATAGTAACAAGCTAAGACATGGTTAATAGGGATGTAGTAATTTGATGACATTGGGATTTTATTATCGTATAATTGCAATATTTCACACATATCAATCAGGTGAAACAGACATACATAAAGGATATTCCTAGCTTGAAGTTTGGAGCAAGAAAATTAATATAGAGTTACAAAATAAACAAATCACGATGGTTTCAAATATGTTGCATTTTTTGCAATCTTGCTTTTGCACATCCATATTCAGGCACAGAAATTAACATTTTTGAACGGTTTTGGACACTAAGAGTGACCCCTAACACATACAGTTACAAAACATTGAGCAAATGTTGCATTGTTTATAATTTTGTTTTTACATAATAATGTTCAGGCACTGACATTTCACTTAAACTTTATACATGCTACTCTATATTTGTGACTATAAAAATAATCCAGTTGTCCTCATGAAGACATAATTTAGATAATGCTTTTTTATACTTATCAGGTCCTTCTCATCCCAGCAAAAGGGAAAAATTAAAAATGCATGACAAACAAAAGCTGGGGTCTCAGATGGCTAATCTATTCAAGTCCTAGATTTAAGGGAAGTGCACAAACATCACCCCCTTCGTTGAGGAATATGACATATCTCTATCAAGTCAGTGTATTCACAGTCAGGTATAAAGCGGAAAAAACTTTTTTTCTTTCAACACATTTTTTAGTGGAGGCGGAGAGTAAGATCTCTGCTGATACACCCCAAAGACAGGACCACAAACAGAAAGCATCAGTGAACACCAGACCAAAACCATTCACAGTGTCCAAGGGAGGAGGTCAAAGGTCACAGACCTGGTGTCAGTGGACAACTGCTGAAAACTCAAGGAGGCAAACTTGTCAATCTTAGATGGATATTAGTGACATACTGCATATGCATTGTGTGTGAGTAGAGTTTTTTTCGATTTCTACATACACACATAGTCAACACATACGTACATATATGTACTAAAGAATGTAAAGCATCATGCATTTGTGTGTGTGTTTAGAGCTACTGCTGCAGGCCACCAGGCCACCAGCTACTCCTACCAAACTGTGTGTACACGGAAACATCAATGTCTGTGGTGTTAGCGCACTCACTACAGACCCGTTTATGCCTGTTTGTTAGTGTGAACATCGTGCGTGTGAGTCTGTGTCCCTTCTCCCGCAGGAGGCCCTTCACCACGCTCATAATGAAATCCCATGGAAAATAGAGGAAGAAGGAGAGTGTGTGTATGTTTGTGCTGTGTGTGCACGTGCATGTGTTCCCCTTGTTTTTCTCCCCAGTCGACTTTTGAGCCGTGGCCTTAATTGGGAGCCCGAGCATCCAATTAATGGCAAGTCAGCGCAGCCGTTTGGTACGGCAAACATGTGGTGGCCAAATATAATGTTTTTGTCCCTACCCAGCCCCCCTCCCCTGACCTTCCCAATCCCCAACCCAGGGGACCTCCTCTTAGCTTGCGAGACCGCACGGGTTAAGTTTCCGCCTGGCACCTCGTCCACTCCACTTCACACCTTGAGGGAGGTGAGTTTCTTCTACAACCTGTGTCCTTTGTCAACCATCCTGCATCTAGGTCACAAACCAGGAAAAGGCAGTGGCTGAATGCAGGGGGAGGATAGCAGGGGGATGATGGTGGAAGAAGAGGACAGGCAGGGAGAGAGAAGGACGGATGCTGGGGAGTCCCTTGGTCCCTACTTCATTAAAACCAAATAAAAACGGGAGGTCATTTATCTCTTTCCCTGCAAAGCCATAAACACAAATAGGTTCACCGTGGTCCTCCCTCTCTCAGCCTATGAGGATATATCACAGCAGATAAAGCTGGCCACTGATGATAGGTTGTATTCAATTGGAATGTAAGTGAAATTTTAGATTGCTGATATGACTGGAGGGGTGTGGAGCTGTTTGTATGTTTGCTGTTTTGTGTGTGTGAGACAGAGGAAGATTAACCTGCACCTTCCTTTCTTATTTCCTCGTCGGAGACACCATTAAATCACTGCTGCAGTGTGACTGATGAGCACTGCTGCTTTTCATTCTGCATTCAGTTGTACTGAGGTGTAAGCGAGTAAGGAGAGTGCTAGGGTGTAATGTTGTAGATGTAGATCGAGTTACAGTATACTGGGATATATTGGGACAATCAGTACCCAGTCACACCATTATTTGGTGTGTAAATGTATATTTTGGTGAACTTTTGTGACATATGAATTTGTACTGTCAAAGACTGGCATCAAGAAAATCCAGACCTCTGTCCTAACTTGTGTTTGGAATCAACTTTACAGTGGTTAATTTGGACCTGCTCAACTTAAGTCTGCAACAGCGTTAATTTCGTTGGCATAAACTCTGATTGAAATTTTTTGTCAACAACCTTTTTTTTATGATGAAAATGAGACAATGACAAGATGAAAATAGATGTTGATAATAAAAGTAAGACAGAATCTATGTTTGATTTTTGTTGACAAGACAACATCTGAGGAAAATGTTGTGGTGGACTACTGGACATTGAAAGCTGGAAAAGCCATGCTTGCAGTTATCTTTAAATGCCACATGAGCAACAGGCCCGTAAACTCCAGTAAACAGTCTGCACCAGCATTTTGGCTAGCCAGCAAAAACACACCGGAGCAGCATCAGCCGTTGCTACGAGCTATGAGCTGTAATTTAGCAGTAAATAATCAACATGTGTGTCTGACTGTGGATGGTGGAGCTAGTGAATGGATTTGTGGAGTTCCCTTAAAATATCATAGTTAGTTGCAGTGATGGCTGTTAGCACTTAGTTGTGCTTGTCAGCTGCTGAATGGCAGTGGAGCAAGCAGCCACCGGCCACCTTCACAGCTGATCACCACAGGACTCCGCTCAGATGTGGACTCAAGAAGGTTTATGGTTTGATGCTGTTTGACAGGCGGGTAGGAGGCTTAGTTATCTGTGAGTGTAGCTGTGCTATAAGTAAAAAGTCTGAACTCAGACCAACTCTGTGAGAGGACACGATTTTAAACCTCCAGACTAATATGCTGCAGATTGAGAAAGAATTCAGGCTTTAACTAAGTTATTTTTCTGCTTCTGAACAGTGAGATGGAGAAGTCAGAGTGTACAATGAACCTGGGTACAAATCCTGGCTGTCTCAGATTAGTTACTTGTGGTGTCAAGTTTTTGACAGCCAGCATAAATAGAGTGATGTTAAGCTTTTCAAATAATGATCAGTAAATGTGTGCCCGTAAATCACCCCTTAAACCTGTCAAAACGGCTGGAGAAATGACAGTTTTTAAGTGTGTAGAAATTATTTGTACATGTCCCACATATTTTGAAAGGCCAAAACAAAACAAATTGTCTAAATGCACTTTTTATACAACCTGTTATCTTGATTCTAATTTCTGATTCATTAGCTTAACTGGATTAGTTTAAAGAAAAAAACAAACAAACAAACAAAAAAACATGATGAAACATGACAAAAGTTGACTTTTCTGCGATTACAACAAGACTACAACTAGCATGTTCATTTCAAGACTAAGACTAAATCTAAAATAGCTGTCATCATTAACATTGTTCTGCAATATGGTGAGCCAGAACAAAAATAACTTCCTAAGATAAGCCCGATGTATTGATTTCATAGAGGAATAGTTGGCATTACAGCTGCACAAGAAAAAGACCACAGAGTCAGTTGAAAAGAAAAATCCATCCATCCATCCATCCATCCATCCATGTTCGTAACCGCTTATCCTCTTGAGGGTCGCGGGGGCGCTGGAGCCTATCCCAGTTGACATTGGGCGAGAGGCAGGGTACACCCTGGATAGGTTGCCAGACTATCGCAGGGCTGACATGTAGAGACAGACAACCATTCACACTGACATTCACACCTACGGGCAATTTAGAGTCACCATTTAACCTATCCCCAATCTGCATGTCTTTGGACTGTGGGAGGAAGCCGGAGTCCCCGGAGAAAACCCATGCTAATAATAATAATACTTTACAGCCTTGGTCTCCAACAGAGGGTCTGCTACCCATAGGGGATCCTCTGGGTTACTGCAGGGGGGTTGCAAAATTAGTGTTTAATTTAAGATTTAGTTCATGTTTTTCAAAAGTTAAAATATGGAAAATAAATCCATATTAACATGAATCCAACATTATTAGCAAAAGATAAATTTGCCTATTCATAAAAAAAATAAAAAATTGACAGTACACAACATTAACGATAAGCTAACTGTTACCCATGAATCCTTGTGCAATCATGTGAGCTAGTTAACACTAAATCACTGTGCGGCACCTGTCTTGAACAGCGAGGCAAACCAGTATGCTAAAAGGAACATACAATTGAAACATATTTGTGAATTAGCTGTAAGTTTACGGACATGCCTGTGAGCCACAATAGATCGTTTTCTAACTTTTCAAGCTCTTAAAGACCGTCCAACTCAGAAACAAATATGATGTATAAACCAGGAAAAGGCAGTGGCATATATATATATATATACATATATCTATCTGCTAATAGTTATTATTTCAATATCTTAGTATTGTTTGCACTATAAAAGGGTATGTTTACACATGGCACTTTAGGTCACCCTACAGGTTATTGTAGGCCCAGATTACTATGCAACTCAATTTTATACAGTATTTGTAGTAGGGGTCCCTGCTCTGTCTCTTTTTCAGCTAAGAGGTCCTTGGACTGGAAAACGTTGAGGACCCCTGGTTTACAGTGTCAATAATGACCTTGGAATGAGCAGTTACACACACACACACACACACATAAAGAATAGAAAAAAAGGAACTTGGGTCATGTATTGAGGGGTGGTTGTATATGTGAAAAGATGGTAACGTCTCTCTGTTTAAGGATAGTCTCTGGTGTCTTCTGTGAATGTCCTCTATGATCTTTCTCTCGTCGTCAACTGACTCCTGTCTATGACCTTTGATGCCACCCAGTGTTTGTTGTGACTGGTTTTAGTCTAGTATTGAAAGAAAGCTGATGTAGGCTGTTTCTGGTTTTCATTCAGTCTCTTATTTGGCTTTGACTTGAGTCAGACTTTTGTATAAGTGGGACTTTAGGACCCAGGACGTCTAGTGGGGGGATGATAAGGAATAAGGAAGATAAGAAGTAGAACAGGTGTGTGAGTGGAAGTAGTTTAGGTAAGAAAAGGCCAAGCTGGAAGTGTGGTAGACCTCTTTGTCTTTCACCTCTTATTTGAGACACACTGAGATCCAGGGACAGCTGATTTTAACTGCCCTCCCTGCTCAAACACACAGTTGTGGTAATTCATTTTTCCTCAGAAAAATCTGACACCACCTCAAGGTTCTTTTTAAGGTCTGTTCCTTTTTGACCCCAATGTGCTTCCACTTGGTGATATCACCAGAAAGCATAACATTGAGTTTTATACCTACACTGATTGCACCAAATTTTACATTGCAGTATCCCGAGATTATCTCAGCTCCATTGATAGATTATTGCAATGTTTATGACATAAATGTATGGATGTCACACAACTTCCTTCAGACAAGACTGATATCATGATATTCAGGGCAAAAGCCCAGAGAGAGCAACTGTCTCTGCACCCTCATCATTATCATGATTAGCTCATGATACCAGGTCAGCAACATTGGGGTTATCTTGGATTCTGACCTCAGTTTTGAATAACACAGTAGAAATGTCACCAATCTTTTTTTTTTTTTTTTATTACCTCAGAAATATTGCCATGGTTAGGCAGTTTCTCTCTCAGGCTGACACAGAAAAAAACAAAACAAACAAAAAAAAAAGTATGCATGCCTTTCTTACCTCTGGGCTTGACTATTGCAATGGTGTCTTGTTTGGTCTACCTAGAAAAGCTGTTGGCCACCCACAATTTGTCCAAATGCAGCAGCTAGTATACTGACAAAGACCAGATAGAGAGCACATATAAGTCCACTGATTGGCCTGGCACCAGCCTATCTCTCAGACATGCTTCTTAGATATGTATCGGGTAGGTCCCTCAGATCCTCTACTGCTGGCATGCTGGTTGTCCCAAGGATTTCAACAAAAATCCATTGGGAAGCAGCATGTAGAAACTGCAGTCTATGTCTATGGAATAGTTTACCTGAGCTGAGGAACTCCACCTCAGTGGACATTTTTTTAAAAATACCTTAAGACATATCTATTTAGCCTGGTATTTACTTAAGGGTGCCTTATCATGGTCAACACACATTATCATGTGTATTTATAATTTATAGCCTATTTAAGACTTGTCTTTGGCACTCTCTAATTTTTTTCCCCCTTGTGTTTATTTGTTCTTTTAAATGTTATCTATTTAAAATAATTTATCATTTATTGTTGTTATATCTAGTTAGTTACCTTTTCATGCTCTATGAAGCACTTTGATGTATGATGTATAAAATGACTAAAAGGTGCTATATACATAAGATCTAATTTGATTTGATTTGATTTGATTTGATTTGATTTGAAAGTACTTTATTGACTGGTAAGCCAAAGCTGTTCCTGGAAGGCACACTGGCTTCCTGGGTTGTGTGAAATTAAATTTATGTGAAGCACTGAACAAGTAGTTAGGTTTTTACTGTTTGTTAATGCTGCTTGCCTTTAAACAGTTTTTAAAGAACTAACTCTGGTCCTTCTGTCCCTCTGTAGGGACGTTGCCAGCTTCCACAAAGCTGTCGCCACTCACTTAGGCACAGGAATGCACATACGGAAAGTATTGTCTGTTGGTTCCATTGCTGGTCTGACTTTATGGCAGAGGAACTTTTTCTTTGGACATTCAAGGTTACTCAGAGTACACAACCTAATCAGTGTGCAACACAACATGCACAGATAAAGTGAAGTAATAACAGATATGACATCAAAAAAGGCACACCTTTAAGTAGGTAGATCGGTTTTTATGGAAACACAAAACTCTGCACCACCAGGCTGACTGGCCTGGCCGAACTGAGTAAAGCCAAACCAGGCCACTACTACGGAAAGTCCACTAGTGACAGCCAGTGAGTGTTGGGTGAGTGGTGGTTGTGGTTGTAGTGATTATTCCTTTGCTATCTGTCCTTGGGTGCCACACTGTGCTGCCTCCTCTAACTTCCTTTTCTCCCATCAGGCTGTCTTTTAGTTGGACCAGTAGATAATAGTTTTATTTTTTTAACAATTTTAACAATTTTTATGCAAGGCAGAGGTCCGTGAAGGGTGGGCAGGAGGGTGGTTGGTAGGTCCAAAAACCACGGACTTTCACGTGGGAGGCCGGTGTTCACTTTCTGTAACATTGTAATGCCAAACCCTGTTCTTTTTTCCTAAACCCAACCACATGCTTTGTTGCCTAAACACAACCATGTGGGTGTGTTGGCTTAATGTAACTACATGCATTTGTTGTTTAAGGAAAAAACATCAATTTGTACTGACATGGTGCTTTTATTTTGAAAGAGACTGTATACGAACTGTACATTTCCTGTGAAAATGGAAGTGTATTTAGAAACTAGACAACGCACACAGGGTATCTTGCACGTCATATGTCAATATGGGCAGTCCATGACCACATGTTGATATGTGATGAGGTGGGAGTGAGAATGTGTTGTTTGCTACAAGACTCAGGCTGAACTTGGATAATGAAATTGATGACTGAATTTGATAAATACAAAACAGACTTGTGCCTGAATGAATTGTTAATGTGCAGAGTAAGCACTATGGCTGCAGCATTAATAAATGATCATGTAAACTAGCTGGCTGCCCGCATTATTTTCTGATGGCTCTGTCTTGCAGATAGTTTTGTTTGCTTTGCTAATATTTGCAGAGTAATGAGGTGCATCAGCCCTGTTCCTTAAATGACAGGGAGGTGCTTTGTCGTTGTGCTTGTTGTAATTGGATTACAATTAACCAGCTTTAACCTTTTTTAATGAACGATTGGGTGTGACAGGCAACCCCATTCCATAGCCTCTTAACCCCCAGCCCTCTTTCTCTGGCTTTATCTGCAGACAGAGTGGGGACCCAGAGGGAAGTGACAGTGAAGAATCATCACTAAACCACGTTTATTACCTTCTGGCTAGGAGAGAAGAGAAGGGAGAGGAAGTGAAGAGGAGGACACGATTACAGGAAAGAAACAAAAATTATTTTTTTATGGCATTTGTGCCTCTGAAGTCCCCAAACTCCACTGCAACCATCAGCCACTGGGGAATAGTGCCTTTGATATCCAGGAAAGCTGCTCCACTGCTTGGCGTTGAGTCCAGTAAAAGTGTCCAAGCTCCAAATCACTGTTGCATTCACCCTAAAATAAACAGTGCAATTTGAGTAAAGTTTTTACTTCAAAAACAGATGATCATTGTAGTGTCTAGCTGTAGTTTGTTTCAGCTTGTCTTCACATCTGTGCCCATGCTGAGAACATCTCAAAGCTGCACTAATGCATAGTGATGGATCTGTTCCAGATGCTTTTCCCCTCTGTTGCTCTTTCAAAATTAAAGCCTAAAACACTGGCGGCATTTTAATGTCTTTGCTGGAGTTGGACGAGTGATATGGAAGTTACAGTAAACTCTCAAATAGTTATTGTGACCATAAACTGAAGGGAGAATCAGGCCTGGATTTAAAACATCACATATTATAGACAGACCCTAGTTTCCTTAATGTTCCTAAAAGTACATTTGACCACATTTTAGTACAACCCTGTTTTCTGATCTGCTTTTTAATTTGCTGTTAATGCAAACTCAACACTTCCATGTTTATCATGTCTTATAAAACCATATCCACAGCAATAAGTCCACCAGTACAACAACAGTCATGTCATACTCACCACTCTGCGGCTCTCCAACACACTCTCACTCATCAAATACTGACACTTGGTCAGTGGCCCATCATGTCACAATATGATGCCATAGGTAACCTATGGCATCACAATTGGACATTCAGGGACGGCATGTCAGCTTTATGCTTGTTACATGCATCGTCTCTTTTCAAATATAAACTTCCATTTTGACAGGCAATGTACACTTTCTTCTCACTGAATGCATTCAGTTTTTGTTTTTTTCTTTTTTCAAAATAAACTTAAAATGTAGGTCAAAAACTTAATATTTTGGGTTTGATGCTTTAGGCAAGCTTAGGCAACAAAAGCATGTTTTTAGGTTAAGAAAAAAACATAGTTTGGCTTAAAAAAAAGTACATTTGTTACTAATGTAGTGTAACGTCATGTGCCATACATCATAGCATAGTATGCTCCACCATACCACACTACATAGTTATTTGAATATTAGACATTTGCTTTCACATGGAACACTTGGGCTCCCAAGTGAAAGTGTGGACTTTGTTTGATCCATCCACCTTTCTTCCCATCCTATGTGGACTTTCTCGCTCTTAATACAATGATAGTAGCCCAAAGTGTTAGAAAATGCTACCAGCCAAGGTGTTTCAAACCACTGCTAAGGGGTGCCTCTAAGCATGGGTGTCTAACTCTGACCAAGATTTGATGAGTTGGGAGTGAGACCGGGTTGTGCTCCTACTTCCTCCTCTACACCAGAAACACTGCTCTAATCACTGCTTCCAATTTGCTGTTTTTTAAATATGTTTAAATGATTTCAGTATGTTCAGGGTATGGTTGGGGTTAGGTAACTATCACATTTAGGTAAGATTCAGAAAAGATCATGGTTACATTCCACAAAAAAGCAAACTTTATGCAGATTTGTGAAAGAATGAGAACATGGTCTCCAGCGTCAAAGTCTGACGTGTGACATGCACATTTTCTACCTCCACTTCCACACACTTATTTTTCACCAGGCTACATAAAGCAACACATCCTCCCTCAAACCTCACCACCCATCGACATTTGGTCATAGACTTTCCATGTCAAGATATGGTGTGCAGGGTACCCTGAGTGCATTGGTTGTTGACGTTCTGGGACGCAGTGTCACCTTCAGCCTGTTACATATATAGTCTGATTTCAAATACATTTCCTTTTCACAGGAAATGTACAGCTTGCATACAGTTTCTTTCAAAAACAAACACACCATGCTGTTACAACACCGCAAATTGATGTTTTTTTTTCCTTTAGCAACAAATGCTCATGGTTGGGTTTAAGCAATAAAAGCATATGGCTGTGTTTACAAAACAGGGTTTGGCTTCACATTCATACAAGAAGCAAACACCGGCCTCCCTGGTGAAAGGTGGTGGTTGTTGGACCCATCCACCAGTTTTCCTGCCTGCCCTACTCAGAATTCCGCCCCTTCACTTACATTGTTGCCCCGGTGCATTTCCTCCAGACAAAATTTAACAATAACTGCAACCAGCCAGGTACTATGCTGACGTGAAAGAATGCTTTTTTCGTCAGCATCTGATGCCGGAAATCACTGACCAAGCACCACTATTGAATGACTTTGGAGTGAGACTGGGTTGCATAAAGGGCACACTACTCTTATGCAGCACTGACATTGAACTTTGGATGTACATCATGAGGTGTAGAACTGTACAACATGGATGGAATTCCTGGGGACACTGATCTGGGAACGGAATGGATTTTTGAACCACAGGAAAGATACTTTATTGGGAAACATCTTTACAGGAAATGTTGAGTTTTATTTACAGTAGCTCAACACTGTTGTGTCAAATGTCAAAGTGTCAAAAATATGTGAATGGAGAGCATTATTTCTGCTTGAAAGAGAAACTAGCCCCTTTTACACTGCCTCTTAAAGATGTGAATGGGAATTACACGCCGTTATGCCACATCACCATTTTGAATGAAGGTACAATCATGGAGTTGGGGGATGCAGCTTTAATGCAGCTTTGGAGGTAGAAATTGCACTGCAATGACATCCATGTAAAAGGGAAAGCTGCTAGGACAGGATGATGGGTGGCACAGGTCTGACATTTTAACATGTTATGCAAGGAACCCACCAAAGGACATTTGAAAGGCAGTTCGTAGCAGTTCGCAGCTAACTAAAAGAAGTGGGAAAACAATGAGGTCCGGGAGCTCCTTACCTTATTAGCAGAAGACGAGATTCGCCACCATATAACAGGGATGCTAAATGATTGTTATTGCCATGTTATGCCATTGTTATTATAGATAAAACGCTACTGAAGCGTATGTTATATGTCACACCAGAAGCCCACACTGTTGTTTTACATGTCATGCCTCTTTTGTTTCAGGGATGCCAGCATGCTGTCCAAAATCACACAGTATTAGTGTTGTGTAAAAATGCAAAGGCGGCATAAAGAAGGGATTTTGTTGTGGCCCTGCAGTGAGACCTCCGTATGGAGGAGATAAATGATGCAAAAATTTACACTAAGCTAAATTCACAGCCATGATAGGACAAATAGCTCCACCTCCCTCAATGATTTTTAGGACTTTATGGTAAAAGATGGAAGAAAAACCATGACAGTGTTGCTAGTGATCATACCCAGCACTAAAACTAAATTTGGGCAAGTAGTTTGAGTCTAATTAGTGAGGAAGGCTCGCCCTCCTCTGTTGCGGCCCCACGCTGTGATTTTGGCTGATGAGATGGCTGGATTTTAACATGAGCCATTATTCCAATCCATCTTCCTCCTTATCTGCTGTCTGGAGCAGCAGAGGAGAGCAGGTTAGCTGGAGAGAGGCCTGCTGCTTCCTGTCCTCTGAGAGCCAGAGCTAGAGAGGACCGGGTGAAGGGGAACACTTAAATGGACTGATGAGTGATAATCCAGAGATGGAAGATTACTTGTAGCTCATTTTACTGTACATCCTTTGTACATCACAGTGAAGCACTTCGTAAAATTCCCACCTCCCTACACATACACTCAGCTCTTACATTTCCCAAGACACTGACTTCAGGGATCTTCAAGTACTGTAAAACCATTATACGCACCATAATTTCTCTTGTAAAATGTCAGTTGTAATTTGTCTATTAAACAGTCCACAACCTACATCATTTAATAAGGCAAAGGTGCCTTTCTTTAATTAGGACTATAAATATATGCATATCATGGTGTAAGCTTTGGAAGGACTCAATACAAGATGACTAGTTTAACTAAGGTCTTATTTAGGTTCGTTCGTGTTTTATCTACATTAAGACTTAATCCTAAAATGTTTTTTTTATGTTGTCGTCAAAATATACCTACAATATTCACTGGAAATATGGGAAATGGTGGGTTGTTCAATTTATAAATATGCATTTAGTGAATACTACATAATTCATGTTTTCTTTCAAACATATTTGAATCATGTAGAATTTATTGAATCTTAAGGGATGTAAAGTCTGTATGTCTCAATCATGTTGAAATGAATAAAAGAAATCATGTTTTCTTCAAAATGGAGAGCCCCGCCTCCTGGAAACAGGCTCATCCCACAGACTCAGTCCACACACTGTGCCATTTTCCGTCTCAAATCATAGGATTTGTCATGGACCTCCTAGCTCTTTGCTCCATGAAGGTAATTAAAACTTAAGGTAATTTTAAGTTGATAAAGTCAGCAGAGCTTCTGCTTCCTGACTATATTTCTGCATAACACCACAGTGACAAGTTTTTACAAGTTAGGAAAAGTAGAGGTTGACCACATTTATAATGCATTATAAGGTCATTCATAGTGAATTATAATCCATTTATATAACGCTCTATGACTACACTCATAAACACACATAATGCTTCCTGATGCACTATATCAACAGTCATAAAACATTATGGATGTCACTTATAATGAATTATAAGTGTCTTACAGATGTTCTTGACTAGTTATTAACTGGAGGTTGACTGATGGGGCTTTAAAAGCATCATACTCACTTATACAT
>JAPZEB010000007.1:28607720-28618747 GCA_029783705.1 Chaetodon striatus
CGAGGGTGTGGTTAAAACAGTGAGTGGGTTTATGTACTCTCTGACTGAAGTCAATGGAGTCTAATAAGGTGATAAACGCAGTCACGAGGCAGTCATTATTAACGTCAACATGAATATTAAAATAACATGAAATAATAACTTTATCTGATTTAAGAAATACACTACATAAAAAAACTAAAAAAAAACTAAAAAGAATTCAGATAAAAATTCAGAATACAGGCCAGAGCCACGGTACACTGTAACAAATAGAAGTGTCTGTGAGGTTTTCTGGGTAGTATGTAAAAGATTAAGGACAAGGCTTTCAAAGGAATTCTAATCTAGTTTAGGTTTAGGGCTGATAAATAGACTAGAGTTAAAAATGGCTGCAACTCCTGGAAATTACATAACATGCTTAAGGCAGTGTGTCAGCCCTTCAATTCAGGCAAAGTGTGTGCTAAGAATTGTAGGTACTTCATACCTGCTGAGGATTCACACATGCATACTTGAAAGTTCTCTGAAGGAAAGACTCAGTTCTCGGTTGAATTTAAGGGATGCTTGACCATTGGAACAGTCCAGGAATCGATGACATAGCATCCCTGTTTAAGAATCCTTGACTTTGAGAAGGGGTAATTAACTAAACTAATACTGTGATTGAGAACACAGGCAGAGGGTAAAACAAGACATAACACATGAGGCGAGTTTCTTTCAAAATAAAACAGGAAACACAGCAATTAAAACACGAGTTTTTAGGTTAAATCCAGAATATAGTACCAAAGGAATTTTTGTGCTTCTGACACATTTTCTTTGTTGACAGTATATTTTTGATATTGGCTATCAAAGAAGCTATCAGTTTTTAAAATCTAAAATGTATAGTGTTCTCATTCTCCCATAGTGTCTGTTCACAGACTGATAACTTACAGTTGTAAACATATAGCGAAAAAGCAATGCCCTGTTATTTTAAGAGAAAAACACACTCGCCTTGTAAAGCTGTTTTATTTATAATTAAAAAAAATAAGCACTTTAAAAACTTTTCATTCAAACTCAGTGAAAATCATGAAAATCATTTAACAGCGGGACGATGAACAGTATTATCTTATTCAGCTGTGCTACTAGTTCTCTTTTTTAATTTAATTTTCTTTTTTTTTTTTAAATTATTTTGTTATCAGCACAATGCAAATCAGGCCTTTGCTTTGGTTCAATATGCAATTAAAATAATAATAAAACAATGTCAGAACAAGGCAGCCTGCTGTTGAAGATGAAAGTATTTCAAATTATGTTTAAACTACAACCAGTTGGCAAAGACAGAGATATGCTTGTTACACTGCACTTTGGCTATTGTGTAGCTAACATGCATTATTGATGTACACCGCTACCAAAACTCAATTAACCTTTTCAGACCAATGTGCAAAACAGATTTGCTCGCACAAAGCCTACAGGTTGTGATTTATTACATAACTTCAACTTAAATTTAGTAATTTAACAATATGTCATTTAATGGATGCAAGTAGGCCTATCAGCAGTAAGCTAAAGCTGCGTTTCCACCAAAAACTTTAGGTATAGGAGTTTTAGTACCAACAGTAACCTCTACTGACATCTACCTAGACCCTAGATCTGTTTCCACTTTTTTTTCCACTGCAGACAGTACACTTAAAGGAGAAGTCCAGTATTTTGCACTTTGAGCCCCATTCCTGGGTTGTTAATGATGAAATAGAGTGGTTAAGACCAAAATCTTGACGATTGTTCCTTCTCTGAGAATTTGAGAGAATTTGGCTTTCCCCTGCCTGGCTGGCCATGTGTAAATCTGTCCTAAAACCACCTTAAACGTTCGTTTTCAAAGCCATGAAACTCACCGAGTGGTCAGTGATGTTTGTTGATGTTCTGACATAAACATCGTAGCAAACCATGGTTTCCATTTGTGTTTTCACTATTCATCTCGATTGTGGGACTATTTTTTCAGCTGCCTCACACCCGTGTGTAAACTCCCACTCGATCGTTTGTTTGACCCTGAAGCATTATACACTCTAGCCCACTTACCGACTGCGGGAGTCAGTGACTGTCAAGCCAGCACTTTTGCTGAGCTAAAAGACTACAATGACTACAATCTTGTCGTAAATAACTCCCTCTCCATTTCCGGTGGCAGATTACTACCAACAGACAATGAGGCTTCCTATAGAAAATCAATGCATTGACAAACATAAATCATTGCGGAAACCACAGTTTGCTACGATTTTTATGTCGGAACATCAACCAACACCACTGACCACTCGGTGAGTTTCATGGCTTTGAAAACGAATGCTTAAGGTGGTTTTAGGACAGATATACACATGGCCATAGACAGCATTGTTAAACCAGGCAGGGGAAAGCCAAATTCTCACAGAAGGAGCAATCATCAAGATTTTGGTCTTAACTACTCTATTTCATCATAAACAAACCAGGAATGGGGCTCAAAGTGCAAAATACTGGACTTCTCCTTTAAGTGACTTGATCCTTACACTGTTCTAATGTAAGTAATGTGAGATAAAATCCACGGCCCTCATTCCATGCTGAATTCACTCAAGCTAACATGAGGTGTCAGCAGTCTCCCAGCTGGCACCAGACGTCGATATGACATCAGAAAGACGGTGGACTCTTATGTTAAACAGATGTTGGAATGAAAATCTGTTTAACGATATTTTAAATGTCTGATAATGTTAAAATTTCATGTTGATATCAACATTATGACATTATACAGACGTTGGATTTTGTTCTCCACACCTCACGACTAAATGTTATTGTTCTAAATCAAGATGATGTTGGCATACAGACTGCTCTCACCAATTTTTTTAATGTTTTCCTACAAAAAGCAGTGCACCCAAACTCATACATACCCTATGTATTTTGAAAGGCTGTGATTATGTGATCAATGCACTGACGGCAGGAAACAAGGAAGCATCCCAAGCATTAATAAGGCAGGAGGCAGGTTGTGGTGATGGATGGGTCACAAAAAAAACAGACTTTGTTCGTAGGATATTATACAAACTACACATACATACGTACGAACATACGTACCATCCTATGAGAATACACTGTGGCATTAGACATTTGGAAGATGCTGGATTTTGGTTAACTTAACAACTCAACTTAAAACCAACAAAATATCAACATCATCTGTCGTCAGTATCCTATGTCAAATTGACATTGGCACAAAACAATGTCCTGACATTGACATTTGGTCACTGGACATTACAACCTATATTCAATCAAATATCAACGTCCAGTATTGCTGGTGGCAAGCTGGGAGACAAATCAGATGGATGACTTCAAAAGGTACTATCATTTTAGTATCAAATTTTCTCTTCATGTCACTGTCCCTCCGCCACAGCTAAGGAAGGACACACTATCAAGAAAGGAAACAGAGACAGGGAATTTCAAACTAAACTTTGAAAGATATCTGCTTGATTCCATCCCTGACAATGAAGTGATCGGAACAGCCCTATTAGGTTAGTTAAACTGAGTTAAAATGTCCAACTGATACCTGCTTCCCTTTATCCGGTACTGAGGATGAAGAGCGTTGGCCTCATCCTGAGAATTCCCCTTCTGAAATAATCCCGCCTCCACACATTTCACTGTACACTCCTAATAACATGCATTCCTTCTGCCTGATTGGCAGCATAAACTGCACCTTCCTGTCATGTGAGTGGCGATTGTGGAAGTCAAAAGGCTAGAAATTAAAGGCCTGCCTTGTATGTTCACACACACACACACACACACACACACACAAACACACACACACACTTCCCCTGTCTCCTCCAGTGCTACCAAAAGAAGGAACAGTTTGATTAAATAATAGATGTGTGTTAAGCAGGGGTGCTCATGCGGCCTGCCAGTCATGGGGATAAGTAGATGTCCTTGCAGGCCATAATGATGATAATTAGACCCGTAGCTGGTCGTGTCGAATATGATGATGAGGAGAGCTGTTATTAACCTTTCTGGTTGGTGTATGTGCTTTTTCCCTCTGTCCTCATGGCTTGTTGGGGAGCACATGTAGACCAAAATCCACTTCCACCTCTAGAATTTGGCTAATGATGTGAACATTTACTCTTTGTTAAAAATAAATAATTAGAAAAATCCTGAGGTGGATATGTCATGCAGGGCCCTTGTTTTATTCCTACTTTGTGTGTTCTGCTGTTTTTTTGTTTAAAGCCAGTAAGTCATGTGTGAAAGCATACTGTGTTTTTGGTGGTTTCACACTCTTACCCCCCTCAAACTTCTCACTCCAACCCTCCTGTGGTTTACGTTTGACAGGCTTCAACCATGCTCGACTCTCACACACTCTCAACAGCGCAGTCGCCTCTTTAATTGTCTGCTATTATCCCTCGTGCATATCCATTCGAGATGCTCTTCCTCCCTCTCCTCCTCCCCTCTTCACCGGAGAAGCTTCTCGCCACGCGTTGGATGTGGCGGTGCCTCTGTGTGCTGCGACTCAGCAAGGAAAAAGGGGGGGACCCTCTCGAGTGTGTTTGTTGTCACCGTGGTGCAAATTAACTCAGAAGAAGACACTCTCCGGGTCTGTTGGTTGCCTTCCTGGCTTCCTTTCCGCCCCCGCGCTCCCTCTCTCTTTAGAGCAGTGACCAGAGGAGTTTAACAAGGGTGGCGAGGCGAGGGGGCAACTGAGGAGTGGGTGGAGTGTTCCTCGTCAAGCTGTTGGGCAACATGGGCCTCTTGCGCCCCAGACACCCCCAGCTTTATGCGGAAGCTAATCAACCTTCAATGCTAATGTGGCTCTGGAGAGTGGAAACAGAAGTTCTAAACATTTAACATGAGAGGGAACATTTTAAAAAGGAATAATTATCACTGCATAATCATAATAATAACAATAATAATAATAATGATAAGCTTTTCCACACTGAAAGTATACACACTACAGCCTCTAAAGCTTCATTGTTGGGTTAAGTCACATACTGATTAAAAGTCTTCAGTTTTTGTTGGTACCTGGCCCAACCTGAACCTGGCTCTACTTTCAGCAGTGTTAGTGAAAGGTAAGAGCTGTGATGATGCTGTCTTTCAGCCCATGCTGAAGGTCCTGCAGGCCCTTGATTTGGGTGAGAACCTCCTGGGGAATGAGGGGATCCAGGTGATCAGAGAGCCTCTGATGGTGAACCGCTCTGTGCTGCAGCTCGGCCTGGCCCAGGCAAACATCACATGCGAAGGTACAACCACACATCCACAACAAGTCTTTTACATGCCGCACCTTTTTTGTGATTGTATTTGGATTTACAACTAAAACGAACACAAAACACAGTAATTTCACTAAGATCAGGCCCATTAAAAAGAAATCTGTATTTTTAGTGTTTTGAAAGTCAAACTTCATTTAATATATAACTTTTTCTCATATTTCTCATATATAGTTGTTAACTATTTTCTTTCGATTGACATATTTAAAAATGAACATACTCATTCTTGAGAATTGGGACAAAATGTAACTTTTTTCTGTTTTTTGGATTTTTACTATTAAGTTAGGCTGTGAAAGATTTTTAAAAGATCTAAGTCTTGACTGTTAAACTTTGTAATTGGCCAACCTCCCACTGATTTAATCATAATGGATGTCAGAGGTGAGCTCTGACAGAGTAGATACCTTACAGAGTTGACAAAAATAATTTTACTAGTATGTATATGTATTTAAACATTTCACAGTAGTTGTAGTGAGGAGCCATTTTATTCTTCAACATTGCTATAAGTCATTTTAATGCTGATCAAATATTCATTTTTAAAAGATCATTCTTATTTAGTTTGGATTTAGAAAGGCTAGGGAGTCAGCCTGTTATGATTGAATGAATTTATCAAAATAGAGAAAGGTTAGCAGTACTTGAATAGCATTCCTGCCTTTTTGGAAATCAGGAAGTGAGACGGGAATCGTTGGGATATAGCTAACCCCTTTGATGCAGAGTCCTGCACAGGTCCATTTTTGAAAATCCGCACCTGCCCATACCCATAAGGCTTAGTACTAGAAACACCTCGTAACCCATCATTGTGCTTAAGTTTTAACTGCATCCGCCCACACCCAATAATAAAATAATAAAAGTCCTGCCACCGACCCATGATTAAACGCACACAGGCTACAGTCACTCACATTAAGCTGGGTTCTGCGTTCTTGAATTACAAATCCTGTGGAGAAACAAAATAAGTGTGTTGATAAGTTAGAATTTTAAGGTTTTGGGTTTTTTTTTGGTAGGACATAATTTGTCCCGATTCTGAAGAATAGGTGAACTAATCTTTTCAGGTCTACAAACAGGTAGTTATTTTTTTTCCATGACATTTAAAACTACCTTTGGCCAGTGAAGATTTTGACCTTAAACTTTTTTTGTCCAGAAATAAAACTTAAGCATTGGAAAATGGAATACCACATTAGCATTCACTTTTGCTTTCCACATTTCCACATTTTTTTTTTCTAAATAATCTCTGATCAATCATCACCCCCTTGTAATGCTCTTATTTGCAGCTAAACTACGTTAGAGACAAGCAGTATGTTTAGTGACGCACATTTAAACTTATAACATTTCTAGAGGCAGAGCTGTTCTAGGTGCAGAATAGAGTTAAGATAGGATAAACCTTATTGTCCCAAACGGGAAATTTGTTTTGGGCACATAGCTGCATAGTTAATAATTAGTGCTTGAGCCAGTGTCTGAACTGTAGATTTTCTGGTTAGATGAGCTTTTCTCGCCTTCTCTTACTTCACCTCCAATGATAGGTGGCCCGTGTCCAATCCCTCTGTTTACTGTGCCTATCCTCCACAACTGGCCGTTCCTCTCAGTCTCTCGAACCTACCACGTTCTCCCTGTGACTCCTCACTGATGTGTCGTCACCCTGTCTGCTGCTTGGCATCCACATTTATGTCTTTCTTCCCTTTAATCTCCCGCCGGTCACACCTGTCTCTCATTTAAACTATTAAGTCAAGCCGCTCCCTCTTTCCAGTCTCGCACAGTCAATGACTGGTGGAGGGTGTGTGTCTAGTACTCAGTCATTCATGGTAGTGCAGGCACAGTCAAAGCATACGAGTGTCACAGCAACAACACAGCAAACAATAAATATGTGGTGCACAAATCTTAGCAAATCATAAAAGTCGCATACATAAAAATAAAACACTGAGACCACTGCCACAATTCACGACTGGACAGTGCACTGTTCTGGTTGGTGCTTCCTTACCCTCTGGTTGCAGCACATAGACTAGGTGGCCCTCCTGTAACTGCTGGACCACCACAAAAAGTTCTGCCACTGCCACCACAGGTTCAGCTTGTCCTTGGCGCTCCTGTGAACATTTCGCACCAACACCCGTTCCCCAGGAAACGAAGGTACTAGTTTAGCTTGTGTATTGTGTACCAGGGGGTTGTGCCACTTCACTGATGGCAGCTGTTGTTCTTTCCACTGCCTTAGTTGTGTCAGCCCAGGATTCTTCATCTGCTGCTCTGCCCATGTCTTGCCTCCTTTGACCGTGACTTGATCTATACACACCGGTGCCCCCTCCTGGACACCTGGCCGGTATTCAATAATATATATCTGAAATTGGCCAGTTGTGCCACCCACCATTACTCCACTGCCCAAAGACGAGTCGTCTTCAAGTGCACTAACGGGTTGTTGTCTGTAAAGACAGTAAACTCAGCACCATAAAGATAGTCTTTGAATGAGCTGTAGTTGTGGTCATTGCAGTCGGTGGGGTGAAAGCTATTAAAAATATATTATAAAAAAATATTATAAAAATTACCCTTTCCTTACCATGATGCACTTGTGCCAGTACTACACCAAGCCCTTCCAGGCTAGCACCAGTGTACAGTCTGAATGCAGGATGAAATCTGTGTAAGCCAGTATGGGTGCACTTATCAGGGCTTATCAGGGTGGTTGAAGGCCTTCTGACATTCTGGTGACCACTCAACAGAGGCCCTCTTCCCATGCATCACAGTACCCCTGGTCAGGGCATTCAGCGGACTGCAATCTTGGAGAAGGCTTATATGACACAGCGATAGTAATCCATGAAGCCCAGGAAGGAATTTACCTGTTTCACAGTCTCTGGGACAAGCCAGTCTTGAACTGCTGCCACTTTATCTGGGTCGGTTACAACCCCCTGCTCACTGATTATGTGTCCCAGGTAGGCCACCTCCCTCTGAAAGAAGCGACACTTTTTGGGCTGCAGTTTCAGCCCATGTTGGTGTAGACACTGGAATACTTCCTCCAGGTGGTGCAAGTGGCTATGGAAATCAGGGGAAAATACAACCACGTCATCAAGGTAAATTAACAGCAAGTCATTTACTAATTTTCCCTAGCAGCATTGCATCAGTTTTTGAAAAGTGGCTGGGGCATTACATAACCCAAACGGCATCTGGTTGAACTTGTAGAGGCCTAATTGGTTCATAAGGGCGGTCTTCTTTCTGTCCATGGGGTCACCTTCCACTTGCCATTAGCCAGAGAATAGGTCCAATGTGGAGTACCACCTTGCTGCCTCGAGTCCCAAGAACGACTTTTGTGACTTGAGTGGAGTGGGTAGCCATCCTTGAGGGCAAGGGCATTTAGCTTCCTGTAATCTACGCAGAACCTCCAGCTCCCATCTTTCTTCTTGGCGAGCACAATTGGGGCAGCCCAAGGGCTTGCACACAGACTTTGGGGGACTGGTCGGTACCGCTTGCGGTCTTCTGGATGGAAGATCGTAGTCATCCGGTTTGTGATTTTAACATAATTTTTGACAAATCATGCAATGACAGCGTGGGAAAACCCTTCCGCTGTCACTGAGAGGGACAACCAGCCTCCCTGCCTCCTTGCTTTTACCACCGGCGTGTTTTTGACCGCAAAACTCATCTGCTGAGGATTTTACCGGTGGATTTTACTGGGTCTCAAGTTGCTGCCTTTACACCGAAGCCTGATCTCCGCAGCGGGCCCACATCTGGGCCCGTGCTGGTAAGTTCCGCCACCTGACACCCTGCTCTGACACTCTTTCTGTGGATAACAGCTAACACCACTTCAATGTTGTGGTCTCCGTTTGAGGAGCCCCTGCGTGTAAGTGCCCGTGCCCTCTCTGTTAGCAGCTACTACGCTCCAAACCTTAAGGGATCATAAAATTGTGCACCTTTAGCCCGTGTACTGGCCCCCTCTCTTTCCTTCTCTCCCAGGTACCACAGACACACACACACATCATGGCTCCTCTTACCTCTCCCTCTGGCTGTACCAGCTGCTCCCTTCTCGCCGAGAAGATCACAGAGCTGGAGGGACGCATATCCACTCTGTACCAAATCTGCAAAGCCGAGTTGTTGATCGACACCATCACCTTCAATCCTCCACAAACGGACTCCCTCTGTGCTTCTGGCTCCATTGCTACCTCCGATGCAGCTGCCTCCAGTCCTGCTGCTGCTCCCAAGGCCGCTGAAGCTCCTACTCTTCCTCCGATGCCTGCCGCCGCCGCCGACCCCCCGCCCGACACCGTCTCTGATGACACCTGGATTCATCAGGGGGCCAAGCCCAGGGCCCTGACCAGCTCCACTCCATCGGGCCCTGAGCCCTGGTGCCTGGTCCCTGCTCCCGGCAACAGAGTAAAGTGCTCCTCCCGCGCTCCTCATCACAACATCCAGCTGGTGAATAAGTTTGCACCCCTCGCTTTCCCGCACGTTGATGAGGACCCCCAGGGCTCTCCTCCTCCTTCTCCACCGCCGTCCCGGGGGCACCATGGTTCACCGCCATCTCCGAGGTTTTCTACAGCCGTACCTGAGCGGTCCTCTCTCCACAAGACTCTCCGCTCCATACCGCTGTTTACACCCGCACCACAGCGCGTTCACGCCCCTCGCTCTGTCCGTTCCTCTCCAGCCACTTCATGTCCTCCACCGACCGCTTCCCCCACCTCATCTAGCCCTGAGAGCCCACAGTCAGCATCCCCTCGCCCACTTTTTCCTCCAACTACTTTAATTATCGGGGACTCAACAACCAGGCACATCCGCTTTTTTAATGCCGTAACACATTGTTTCCCCAGTGCCACAGTCCCAGTTATCCTGAAAAAACTCCCAGATCTGCTAAACACACTGCCCTCCTCCAGCCACAGGATTATTCTTCAAATTGGAATTAATGACGCGTCCCTTCACCAATCAGAGGTGACCAAATCAGATTTCAGAAAATTTTCACAGCTTCTAACCAACTCCAGGAAATCCATCTTCATCAGTGGACCGCTTTCTCCTCACGGCTGTGGGTTGGAAAAGTTCACCAGAGTCCTCCAGCTCCACACCTGGCTTCAGTCAACCTGCAGGGCACTCAGTTTAGGCTTCATAGATAATTTCAACCTGTTCTGGAATCGTCAATCCTTCTTCAAACCTGACAGTATCCATCCAAACAAACTTGGAAATCACATGTTAAAATCCACACTGTTTACTTTCCATTCTCACTCAAACAGACACAGGTCCCTCCCTCTTGTTCTACTGTACCCTCTCAGTGTACCACCGCCACCAACTCCCCCTACAGGCCCCTGCTGTCATTACACCCTTCTGCCGCAGGTCTCCCCATTCAGACTATTGTAACTGTCAGATCCCTCCGTCTTCATGTCACTTTCAAAGCAGTAAATAAAAACAACCTATCTTACATAAAACTGAGTGCCCCTGCTTCCTCATCTCACAAGCATGTTAACACCAGTGTCAAATTCGGTCTGCTCAACATCCACTCCCTCACAAGCAAAGGACATTTCATACAGGATCTTCTCACTGACCATAAGTTTGATTTTCTTTGTTTAACTGAAACTTGGCAACACCTCACTTAATGAATCCACTCCTCCCGGTTTTATTTACAGCTGTCGACCACGTGACTCTGGCAGGGTGATGCTCTATCGTGAGAAATGGAAAATCCATCACCTCACAGTTATCTGGACCCCATGTACCGTCCTCCTAAATCAAACAAGGAGATTTTTGAATGACTTTGCTTCATTCCTGACTCATCTTTTCACACTACTATTAGTTACTATTAGTCATATTGTGTTACTATTAGTCATATTGTACTACTATACACATATCATTATTGTCACATGCATATAATCAGATTATTACTATAAT
>JAPZEB010000007.1:28710924-28725741 GCA_029783705.1 Chaetodon striatus
TCACAAATCACAATTTGCCTCAGAGGGCTTTACAGCATACAACATCCCTCTGTCCTTCAGACCCTCTCAGCGAATAATGAAAAACTCCCCAAAAAAACCCCTTTTTTGGGAGTAAAATTTTAAACACAACACTGATTATCTCTCAAAGAAATCCACATTCACAGTGGGCTTTCTAAACAGACTTACAGACAGGCTGTCCTGTTTGCATGGCGTGGAGAAAATGCTTAGTTGCTGACCTATTTCAGACTTGAACTTGTTCATAGTACTTGCACATTTGCCTTAACATCTACCTTGTCCAAAATGTGACCCCCATATCACTCAGCCTTAAGGCATGACACTAATTCTTGATTCAGGACCTATCACTGTACCTCATACAGCATGGTACGATGGTCTTATCTCATTTTGCATAGGTTACAACACTAGTACATTTCTCACACCCTTTACACCTTGCATTAAAATGCATCCTCTATCCAGATTTAAATGAGATATGATTACATTTGATTACACCTGATTACATTTACGCTTGGTATTACTGTATCTCTCTAGTGTCCACACTGAGATCTGATCGCTCTGTACAGCTCAAACTACCAAACACAGTCCAAACGGGCCCTGATCCCATCTGTCAATGGTTCTTATGATAAAAATAAAAAAAAGATATTACTATTTAAAAAGAAAATTACATGCATATCATGATACTCTCTGCATTTTCAGAGCCAATAAAAAAAAAATAAATCTGTTGATCTTGAGTTTTTTTCGTTATATACATCAGAGCTAATCAGCGAGATCGAGCATAAAACAGGCCCATCTGATTGTAAAGACAGTGATCAACAAAAATATAGATTGCAGATGAGGGAGACACCACAGCAGGGTTAGCATCAGATGAGAAAGAGACCAGTGTATGGAGGTCCACCCATGTAGTTGTTGTGTGTGGATTAAAAATGCAATTTCATACACACTTGGGTTCAATGTGGCCACACTGTGTCATTGACAACCTCCTGAGGTGGTTTGGCCGATCGGATCACAATCTGTGCCTTTCAGGTGCATTTACACCTGAACTTTCATGTGATCAAGCACTATCTGACTACAATCCAATCGCCCAAAACACATTTTAATACACGGTGTAAATGGGGCCTCAGTCTAAAAGATTTTCTTGCTTTGGTAAGTAGGAAATTTCCCTGAGAAGTCTTTATTTTGGAAAGCAGCCATAATCTTAGGGTCACACAAATGGCTTTAGTTTAAAGTGCAACTGGAAACTGACCTTAAGAATACTTAGTTATGTTCATGACCTTGCCTTTTAGAGCCTGTTATTTTGTTAAATAGATTTTGTACTTCACTCAAAGCTGTTATTAGTGAGGAGTTAGTGTGCATTCAGATGTGGCAAATAAAAAGGATAACTTTTACTTGTATAGTTCATTCCAAAAAGAAAAGGAGAAAATATTGAAGAGAAGTAAACAAGAAACATTTATGAAACAAAGACAGGTCTTAATGTAATTCTGTTTGATAAACATGTTTAACCTGTGATCCAGATGGGGGACTCCACCACATAGTTGCCGCTCCAGGGCTCTTCAGCTGTCATCAGCCCGTCTCTGCCGAATGGCAGCTCCTCGTAGTAGCTTGCTATCAGGTTCCAGGAAATGGTGCTGGAAGGAAAATCACAGTCATTAACAATGCAGCTGGACACAAGCACTTCTAGGCTAGGTGCAGTCACAGGGCCCTACAATTTCCACGATGCAGAAAATGCGGACGGAATCTCAGAATCTAACAATAAAACAGAATCAGCTCTGAAGTGCGGGGTATCGTGGAAATGGCCAAAATGTGGATGCAATTCATAAACCATTATGAGTGTTTTGTCACAACGTGTAAGCCAAATGAA
Organism: Chaetodon striatus; assembly: GCA_029783705.1. NCBI lineage: Eukaryota > Metazoa > Chordata > Actinopteri > Chaetodontiformes > Chaetodontidae > Chaetodon > Chaetodon striatus. Next base: position 28,712,798 of record JAPZEB010000007.1, read on the forward strand.
CAAAACAAAACAAACAACGAAACAAACAACAAACGAACAAAATTCCTACAGTCTTTTAGTGTTTTTATGGGCACGCTACTTCTGTTCCCTGCTGTCAGTGTTTCACTGCCTGACTCCGCCTAACCCTGCTCTGCCTGTGTCTATCTCCGAATTCAATACTGGTTTGACAGCGAAGATGCAAGTGCCACCTAATGTTAGTTTGACTGCAGTTTTTCCTCTGTCAGCTAAACTAGTTCAAATCCTCCTGTGGTCCTCAGGTCATCCAGAGGCTGTGTCTGATGTTATTGTATCAAACCAGCAGTCACTCATGCCTCTGTTGTCAAACCACCTGTATATGTATTGAAACGGTCCAGGATACACATATAATTATGTCCACTTTTCAAAATAAGGTGTTAACACCCAAAAAAAATACATGACTAAAAAAGCGAACATTTGGATTATATCTGTTGGAATTTAAAATATGTTACCTGCATCCCTTATAAATTCAGATATCCTGCTAAATTGTGAGCGACATAACATAATTCTTTGATGTTAGGTTGACAGTGAACATTATGTTTAGACCCTGCAGTCATCCAGAAAACTAAGGACTTTTGCACTAAAGGCTACATTTAGAGCAGAGCAACCTGAAGCTCAGGTGCGAAGCACTTTGTTCTACAAAAAGATGGAATGTTTTATTTTGTATCTAAATTGAAATACTGTCTTTGATAAAAAAAAAAAAATTAAAAAAATAAGTGCAAAATTGTATTATATCAAATTCATTAATATTCATTAAATTCTTAATATGTTCTTATTGAAATCTTGAAATTTGAATCATAAAATGCAGAATTCAGACACAGAAAAAAAAAACTCCCCAGAAATGGTTAGTCAAATAAAGGATTTGCTGAAATTCTACAATCTGAATGAAATACATTAACATGCTCAAAAATCCACGTTACTTTATTTCAAAATATTGCTTGTGCATTTACTCACGAAGTCATGAGTCCATTGACATAGTTCTGGTTGAGGATGCGAGCCCAGCAGCCTCCTCCCACCTCATCGTTGAAAGTGCTGTAGTCCTCTGAAGACCACAGCTTCTTCTGTGTCTTTAGGGCGTCCTTTACTGTGGTGGTGCCAGGGTAATGGGCCCTGTACATCACATATACAACATACAAGGTCAAGGTCATTAATCAAATGAAATTAATTAAATGAATTTAGCTTCAGCAAAGGCTAAACATTGCTATCTCACAGCCATCTTTACCTTAAATCCCCCCCCTTACTTATAAACAATCTTAAAACAAATGTTAGAACATCAAATCAAATTCTACACTCTGCTTTTACCTAACATGTAGTTAGTGGGCTTTGGCTGTGCAAAACAGTAATAGATATTAGGAGTGCACTAATAATAAATAGCCAAAAGCCAAACAGGCCAAATCAATCAACAGTCAGTCACATATGGATTTTAAATTCATATTCCAGAAAGCATCTGACACTCAAAGTTGACAGGTCAGACTGTTAAGTTTCACAGTTTGCACTCATAAATTATAAAATGGTGTAATACAATCTTAAAACTTCATATTCAAAGTTTTATCCAGAATCAAACTGTGCAAAAACTTAACCTGACAATGTCACCAACTAAACAATAACTTAATAAAATATATAGCAATAGGTTTATAGTAAGACAATGTTATTTGGCCCTGTACAAGTCCAGTAAAGTGAACGGTGAACTCTTGCAAACATGGGCTCAAGAACTTGGGGTGCAGACAGATGCTACAGAGTCAGATATATGGGAGCATGTTAATGACATATCTAAATGAAATAGGGCAAAGGAACAATAGTTCAAGCTCCTGTATCACCTTCAGATATCTCCTCAACTCAGAAATAAGATGGACCCCAAGACGTTAGCTTTGTGTATGAAGTGTAGTAAGAAAGTTGGTAGTTTGAAACAAATTTCACCCAGAAGTCCTGATGAACCTATGTCCATTTAGTGTGTATAAAAGTTAAATTTGGTTTTCAGTTAAGAATTAGATTTGGATTAACATATGCTGCACATAAAAGTACATTTTTGAAATGGATTTCAAATAAGCCACCGATACTCCTACATTGGCATAAGAGAATACCTGACCCTCTACCCATCTAGAGGTAAAATTGGAATATCATAGACGGACCCCATTCCTTGATTATGTTGTGAGCAGAACATTTGCACTGTTGAAAAATAAACTTGTCAGTGCTCTGACAAACTATGCAATGGAAATGATGGTTAACATATCTGTGATGTTTTGGTATTGACATAAAGATGCTCATGCACAAACACATGAAACAGACACACTGTGACCACAGGCAAGTTATTATTGTTAGTACTAAATATATCACACCACACAGGTCAAGCCTTTTGAGGATGACCACAGATTCAGTACTTGCATGCATCACCTGTTATTAGCTCAGTTTTACTGAGTTAGAGAGGGATTCTCACAACAAGCTTATGTTACATCAACTGGCAACAGAGGCTGCGCAGGCAAACATCATGCACAGAGGGTGATCCTACCCTATCACGTCTACAGCCCCGCTGAGCTCGGGATCTAGCAGCAGAGACAGGACAATGGGCTCCCACAGGTTGTCACTGGCTATGATCCTGACACTCTCCAGACCACTCTTATCCAGAGTGTACCGCAGCAGCTGGTACAGCCAGTGACAGTCACACAGAGAGACAGAAAGCAAAAGGAGATACAGACTTCACAGTATTTGCTGCAACCAAGAAAAACTGAAACTTTGGAGGAAAAGATAGACAATTGACTTTAAAGCTGCACTAAGTGATTTTTTTTGTCCACTTGGGGGCAGCCAAACAAGCTGAAAACACATCTGTGATATTATCATCTTATTGAGTTGATAAGGCTAACATGTTTGTAAACAGTTGACTATTTACAAATGTAGCAGACACAGAGTAACTGTATCTGTGTGTAGCAAATCTGTTACCAAATCTTACTAACTACTAACTGTGTATAAAGCAAATTTTTGTAGTGGCCACACAGTGGCACTATATTTACTCAGATCTGTCACGTGATACCCAAAAAGACTATTTCCAATAGACTTACACTGGGAAAGAAAAGTCTGTAAATCAGTGAAAACATTTTTGGAGCATCACAACCCCCACAAAATGACTTAGTCCTTTCAGTCTTATAACATTTCGAAAGTCTAAAAGAGCTGCAAAATCAATTTAGTTTATCACTATTCAAGTTAGCGGAGTACTAAATCTGAGGTCAGCCAAGTGGCAAGCAGAAGTTGGCTGCTCAGCCGCACTTGGCCATGCTCAGCCATGCTAGGCAGCTGTAAGTCTCTAGTGCACATGCTCAATGGGCTCAAAGATGCAGAAGCAGCACTGATTATTTGGGTAATTTCACACCCCAGAAATAGAGCTTTTTTGGCTTCATGCGCCACTGAGCACCTTTTATAGGAATGAACGGGGCCCCTCCACACCACTCCTCCACTCTTATTATATCCATGTAACATGGTCCCCTCTGGTTAGCTAACATTAACCTTAGCCGCTCTGCACTACACACCAGCTCGAGTCAGGTGGGGGCTAGTTATTCAGCTGTGCTTCTTGTCCACAATTACCATTGGTAAGAGTGCCAGCATGGAAACATGGTGGTCACCCTCCGGCCCTTCCCAGGCACCCCTGTGAGTAAGGGGTTTCTTTTTGAGCTGCAAATCCTAGCATTGTTAACTATGTTAGCACCACCAGCCATGCTAACACTGCAAACCAAGCTAGCAGTGATAACATAGCTAACAACGCTAAAGGACGCTTTACTGCAGGGACAGACCAAATAAAGTAAATCACTGTTTAAATCACTCCAGTGGCATCACCTCGCAAAATCCTTGTGCAGAGTCCTTCATTTATTCATTCATTAACTTTCAGTTACCGCTTATCCTTTTAGGAGTTGCAGGGCGGCTGGAGCCTAACAAAGATGTGCCTGCTATATTTGCTACCTGACAACCCTAGCAACTAGCCATCCTGACAACAGTCCTGTTAACTGTGGCGTATGCTTATATTGTACCTATACCTGTCATAGTTTATAAGACCGGAGACGGCAAATTTAGCCAGCTATCTGAATTACTTTTAGAAATGACTCTATTTCCACAATCCATGTAAAATGAAAAACTAATGTACACATACAGTGTTGGCTGAGAAAAAGCAGAGATGCAAAAATGAATATTGCAACTTTACAAATTAATAATGGATAACTGACAAATGATTAATAAGACAATAGATTTTTATGTCCAGCCCCCAGTGATTAGTCTGTTTGTCAGTTTGTCTCAATGAGCGACATCTTCACATTACACAAGTAAGTTGACTTAACGTCAACATAAAAAAAAAAAAAATTAGTGCAGCAGTGAATCTGTTTTTTTTTTTTTTCCGTCTCCATGATGGCAGCAATATACTGTATAGTTTAATACATCAGAATGTTTAGTGGTAAAAATGGCATGCTTTAAAGGAAAAACATTTTTGCATGCACATCTGTGTTGCATGTATGCAGCTTATCAAGTCTCTTCTCACTCTTAAACAGAAAAACAGCCACAAACATTCAGCTTTAATGCAGCACAGACAGGAAGAAGAAATGGACAGATAAGGAGCGTTGCAGTGGTACGTCTGACCATCTATGCATTGATTTAGTCAATCAGTTGTCAGGGATCAAATGCCATTCAGTGAACTTATAGCACATGATGAAGCCCCACCCCTTATGTTGTAATGTCACCATCACTAGCTCAAAAGAACAACACTGTAATAAAAGTTTTATATTTTGCCACATCTGAGTGTGACATCAAGCCAACTGTACTTACCCAATCACCTCAACAGACTCATTAAGGTACAGGTCAACGATCATAGAACTAGCGATGCTCCAATCACCATCAGCTGCGATGATGCCAACACCAGTTAGACCAACTTTATCCAGCATGTTCCGGAGCACCTTGGCAACAAACACATGCTCTCAGAGGAACCCAGCTAAAACTTAAAACCATCTCAAAACTGCCAGTCAAACTGCATTCCCTTACGTGGGACACAACTCAATATTGGTGGCTGTTTTTCTCTTTAAATTTACAGTTGAGGCTAAGTTTACTTACAATTAACATTTGTCAGTAAAATCAATGACAGGACATTAACAGATAGAGGGTAGGATTACCTTGATGTACTTGCTGTCATAGTTTCGCTCATTCCAAATCTGAAGAAATGAAAATCAATTTTAGTTTCACAGCAGACCTGTTAAAGTTCATCTGAAAGCTGCAGCTCAAACAAATCCCTTTACTAAGCATTACATAATTAACTTTTGAGAGGTAGAGTGGCTTGTCCACCAATTGGAAGATCGAGAATTTGATCCCCAGCTCGTCCAGTCCGCATGTCTAAGTATCCTTGGGCAAGATACCGAGCCCCAAACTGCCCCCGATGGCTGTTCCATCAGTGTGTGAATGGTTACTGAGTAGCAGGTGTCACCTTGTGTGGTAGCCTCGGGCACCAGTGTAAGAATGTGTGTGTCAATGGGTGAATGTGACTCAGTAGTGTAAAAGCACTTTGAGTGGTCAAGAAGACTAGAAAGGCACTAAACAAGTGCAGTGCATTTACCATTTACTAGTGTTTGACCAGCTGTGAGCCTTGACTGCTGTCTGCAACATGAAGGAGATCACATTTCAGGAGAAGGGAGGGGCAAACAGTACACAGCATGTTTACAATAAGTTTGTCTTACTGGGGGGGATTGTTTTCAACCTGTCTGATCACCTGACTGCTCATGATGGTTGCGTGTTTTCAGATCTCTGCTATAAACCTCATCAGTATTATGTTACTACTACTATTTAGAGATACATCCACCTGCAGAGCCTGAGAGCTGCCATTTTAGATGTATGCATGGAGGAGTTTCAGAGCCGCCATTTTACATGTGCGCATTTGCGTGTACTGGACCCTCAGTTTCATGTTGTATAAATGGAGATTGCTAAATATACATTTGATATCGTTGCTGTAAAAATAACGCCAGTCTTTGGTTTGCAATTGCCTTTTTACAGTGTAAGTACTAGGGGTGGGAATCGAGAACCGGTTTCTACTCAGAACCGACTCCAACTAATCAATTCGATCGGAATAGCTGGGTTTCAGGCACATGATTATGATGACACATGAAGGCGGGGCGATTTCAAATGGAGGGCAGGAAGTAAACATCGGTAGCCTAATCATGGAGGAAACCATAGTAGAGAGTCCATACTGTATGTCTTTAGAGCCTGTTTATGACCCATCTCCCGGGTCATTTTAAGCGGCCTTTGCGTTAGTTATAACCCGTCCATCGAGCGCGTGTTCCTGGGTCATTTTAAGCGGCTTTTGCGCTCGTTCTAAACCGTCCATCGAGTACGTCTCCCAGGTCGATTTAAGCGGCCATTTCGCTCGTTATAACCCGTCCATTGAGCACTCCTGGTCGGCTTTTTCCCACTGTCTTCGCCTGTCTGAGACCCGCCCATCGAGCACTCCCAGTCGGCTTTTTCCCACTGTCTTTGCCTCTCTGATACCCGGCCACCGCCCGGCCCGCGGCCACTCTCCCATTACCCCTACAATTATCCGGTCCTCTGCACCCGCAGGGACCACTCGCTCCATCCCCATGCTTCCTCATCTAAGCCGGGCCTCACTGTTTAAACATTCGCCTATTGACGGGAGTAACCATGACTCTCTTAAGGTAGCCTCAGCCTCAGCCCGGCCCGCGGCCACTCTCCCATTGCTGTAACCCTCCTCCAGAACCCTCACCACCGGCCAGTCCTGTGCACCCACACTTAAGCACCCCTCCCCGGATTACACACCCTAGGCCCCCCCGGCTGGATGTTAACGCCGCTGGTACACCAACTGAAGCCTGTGACAATCACAGATCATTACAGAATATTGCAACTTTCAGAACTGTTCATTGTAGGAGAACCACCACAAGAAAACATGTTCTTCGTTTAGATTACCAAACAGACAGTGGATAGGCGCGTGTTTCTGGCTGCCAATGTTAGCTAGCCGACGGTTGGTCAGGGTTTGCTGAAGGCTGCTTAGAGCCAGGCTGCTTGTCATATTTTTCCCTGGGGGTTTCGTGCCCCTACACTCCAGACAGGCAGACTTGTCCCTCCAGGTCATCCATTCTAGCGTTAACCCACACAAAGTATCAAAAGACTGCAACATCTTTAATCGACATTTTGAAGTGGAAATTAGACAACTTTTTAATTAACATAGCTAGCTTTCTAGCTACGTTAGCTAATGTTGGTGGACAGAGAAACTAACAACTACAATTTCATTTGTCCATTACCTTCTCTGATTACTTAAACTTAAACCTGCGGTGTTACTTTTAAAATGACCAGTGGTTGAAGATATTATATTCTGTAAAGATTGGGAAGTTGAAACACAGATGCTAACTAGTGCTAGCATAGCTAGCAAGTTGAAATGTTGACTACTCCCATTACTGTGAATGACTGGCTGAATTAAAAACAGATACGTTTTCACTGACAGGCGATTATGAGCCTCTGATTGACCACACTAAAAAATTATTGACAGATACCTCTGGAACTCGCCCATGTGCACATCTAAAATGGTGGCTCTCCAGCTCAGCAGGATGAGATTAGGAATAAAGCTATAATTTATTACCATGACACCCAAGCTGTACCTTTAACGTAAAGTTGATCTATTGTAATTTAAGCAAATCAACAGGTTTAGAGAGTAAGTTTTACTGACCTCTAATATTAAAGGTGTTGCTACATGTAGTTCTAAGTGCATTTAAATTGTATGAACCTGATACAACACAACCAAGCTGCATACAGATGTATAAACAGAATGTCCACTGTTGAAGGTGTGGGCAGTTCTGATAATGAGGGCAGCTCTACTGTATTACACACAGCACTGTGACTGAACAGGAACGAGAGTCAAAGCAAATGAGTACACACCCCAACATAGTCAATGTCCAGGTCATGGTACTGCTTGGCACCAAGGATCCAGTTCACCACGTATGCTGCAGTGATGTCTGGGTAATCATAGGGCCAGTTCTTACCATGACCCACCCAACCAGGAAATGCCCAGGGCAATCCTACATGAAGACATACACCAACAGAGACATGCAAGGCTGAGAATGTACTGTGTACCACCAATTAGGGTATGGTGATATGCCAGTGTATATTGTGTGATGACAGAAATGTGTCCACCAGTTTACATTTGGCAACACTGATTCTACCATGGAAGCTATGCAGGGCAGGTTATATGTAGGAAATCAGGGTGTGCGTGATCTCATGGCCTCACAAATTCAGCTGGCTTGCAAGGTACTGTGATTTCCGCAGACATGGAGGAGAGTGAAATTGTAAATACAGAAACCTGTAACACCTGAAATGACTGTTCCCAGGAACCTTAAAGCCTCCATTTTGAAGCAATTTTAGTTTTACTGTTTTCAGTTAATGTTTATTCATCTAAGTGTTAAAGGTGAAGTCGAAAGACTAAAAAAGCGCTATATAAGCGCAGTCCATTCACCATTATAAAGACCATGGCCAAAAAATACTGCCTGGCAAGTCATAGCTCTGGAGATCAGCTCTTGTGAGACATCAATTTCAATTAATGGGTGTCCACACATGATTTTATATGCAGAGGTGGAGTAAGTAGAGATCTTTAAGTAAAAGTAGAAATAACTTCGTGTGGTTGTCTGTTAACAAGCTGCAGCGCAACACGTCCAGTGTGTACTAGGCACGGCACTTGACGCACATCACACGACGTGCCAAATTGTTGTGGCATTGGTGGGTTTTCAGCGTCAGAGGCTCTGGTAAAACCTCTAGTGTTATTTACCTTTCATTGCTATCATGGAAGAGGAAGATTAGCCTGCATGGTGTTGTGGGCTAAGACCGAGCCACTTTGTTTGTTTCCTATTTATGGAGCCAGGGCTCTGTATGTGTATGAAAACCAGATTTTTTTTCTCAGCAAACATAGAACTGACAATTAACTGACTGTGAGAAGATATTTGCTAAATGTGACAAAAAGTGTATTGGATTAGAACTCCAGACTGCACCTTTACCAGCTGTTTGTTAGAGCTTTACGCAGTGCAGAACAGAGGGAACTACACTGTGCGTCTTACCTATCAGTGTGATATTTGGATTCCTCTTCTTCGCCTCTTTCATCAGCCACCACTCGTACCCTCGGAAGTAGTTCTCATCATTTTCATAGTGCATGTGTGATGGCTCGGTTCCATCTAGAAAAACATAGTCCAATGAAATGCAGGAGACAGCAGAACTGGAAACTGGAAACTGGATTTTCATTATGTCATCTGCATACAAGGTTTATACAGGGTTTATCCATGGCCCTGACGCAGAATATTTAACCATCGGAATATCAAAACAGTTACATTATACTATACGACACCTGGCTTACTGTTAGAGCCCTGTTGGCTCACAACTGTAACTGATCTATAATTCACCATACTCCATAATACATTTAACATATTGTTAGTCTAACACATGCAGCATGCTGGGTTGGTTATCGTTTGAATTTTATCAGTTCTGAATCTAATCGGTTCCGGTTCTAATCGAGTCTGAGTATCAATTCCAATATGGTACGAAAATAGGTCAAATGTAGGGACGGATGTGAACAAGACTTAATTGATACCAATGCCATTATCGATTCTGCTCATCAGTCAGATTTTTAATCGATTCCCTTAAACAGAGTAGGAAAAATTACATGGATCCTTTCCTCCTCTCCACCATGAGTCTTTCTTGTGGCAATTTTTCAGCAGCAAAGACATTTGAGATTATTGTTTTGCAATGCACAGTTATAAGAAAGACATTCCAGCATTTTAAAAAGAAACCGATAGGCTTCAAGGCATAGGATTCAGATTCCAATTTGCTATTGATTCTCAGCTTGAACCAGTTCTCTATTTATCTGACATAAAACCACCTTGTTTACATTTTATTACTTAAGACATTTTGAAGTAATGCCATATTTGTTAATTATATTATAATCTCATTATTATATTATTATTCTGTCTGTTTTAAATGAAACTTACTAATTTTGCAATTTTCATCATATTTTGGGATACGTTTAAAAACACCAGATGTTAATACATTTACCACTAAATGTTGGTACTGACCCTAATTATTAATCAATTAGACATGTCACAGAATATTAATTACTGGCAATTTTAATAATCAGTTCATTGTTTAAATACATTATCCAGCAACAATGCCAAGTGTTTTCAGCTTCCACCTGCTTAAATGGAATTGTAAACTTGACTCAACCTTACAGTGCTCTAAAACGTCTTTGGGTTCAATGCCCCAGTTACACAGAAAGTGTTTTAGCAGCTGGAGACGGCAGTTTGTAATTTTTTGTGATGAGAATGAACTTTCTGCTCGCTGTTTTTGTGTTGCTATGTGCCTCGTGTTTCTGCAGACAAGGCGCCTGGAGTTTTTGCCGGAGCGCTCTGAACTCCTTGAGTTGATAAGACTTCAACTCAGAGCGGAAAAGAACCCCATGCCATCTCTGCTTTTTTCCCCATAGTTCAATCGGATGATTTGAGAGGCGGGTCTCCTGTGGTGGTCACAACAACAAGTTTACAGTTGGTAAACAATGGAGGAAAAAGTGGTGGTGCTCAGTCGCTTGGCGGGACCAATGGACTCCCTGTAGTTAGTATTCATTTTTGTTATTCTAGGCCTGACAATAGACAGCAGGTTGTCAAATTGCCCCCGAGTGGGGTTGCAGCAATATAACAGTTTCAAGGTATTCCATAATATAAAAGTTGATGGTTATCATACCGTGCACATTTGCTTATCTACAATATAGGGGGAAAAAAACATGCAACTGGACTGAGAATCTCCCCTTTACTTAAGCTTTTTTCAAAGGGGAGACTTTTTACACATACTTCCATTACCAAAATGGTTTCTAGTTTTAATTATTGTAAAAGACCATTTGTTCAACCACAAATAATCTTTCTGTTTTCATTCCTCTAAAACAGTGATTCGCAACTGGTGGGTCGCAAGCCCATTCTGAATGGACCGCAAGTGACTCAAAAACATGTCAAGTTTGTCATAAAAATACAGATTATTTTTTAATACAGTTAATTTCCAGCACAGAGCTTTTATTTTGAAGTGCCGTTTTCTGCTGTAGACTGAGTGACTAACCAACAGCTAATTAACAGAGACAGCAAATTATGACAAGTATGACACTGAATATATTAAACTGTGGGACCTTGAACTAATGACTAAGGAGGTATCTGGACCCCATGACTGGACCAGCTGGGAAAAAATGCCTTACAGGGTCATTCTGACAGAGGATAATGTAAATTTTGTAGCCATAATACCGTGAAACCACGACAATTCTTGGAGACAGTTATCGTACCATGAAAATCTCATACTTTTCAACCCTTCCTCTGAGTCATCCTAAAATATGCCTGGAAACTGCCATCAGGGAGGCGAAGCTCCTGGACCAACTAGTGGTACGCCCTCTGATCCATCCTCTGTTTTAGGGACTCATATACATACAGATCTGTTTCCCTATGCCCAACAAACTATTTACTGACAGCCTCTCACCCTCAACCAGAGCTACAGCAAATTCTCTCTTCCTGTCCATTTTAGTAACTAGCTACTAATAGTTACATAATAAAAAAAAAATTTAAAAAATAGCAGTACAGTGTGCCCAACCTGCAAAACTCTTATGTGTGTTCTGTGTGTTATTCGAAGGTGTAAACTTGGGCTGATGGAACTTCAACTAGCCATTTTTCACTAATTTCTGGCAATTAGCATATTGAAATATTAATCAATTATATTTCTTTGAGTTGTAATGTCATCAAATATCTCTCACCAGTAGTTTGAGCGTCTCCTCCAATCTCCACCTTCAGTATGTGCAGAGAGGCTCCAAAGTTTGGCTAAAGACAAGAAGGAAACTATACCAGTTAGTTTCCACGTACTTTTTATTGACTGTATGACCTGCATCGTATCATACCTTAAAAAGGTAGTCTAATATCTGGCTGCGGTAAGGCTCAGCGTAATTGACCAGTAAACGGGACGTCGCCTGAAGAAAGCAGCAGATAAAATGTGACATGAGAAGCAGAATAACAATAACAGAAAGATTAAGGCAGCTAGCCCTCCGTCCTCCTATGGACAGTATCAGACCAGGAAGTAGACAAAAAAACTGAACGCACCCCTCCGCCGCTCAAACCTCCAATTCCGTCAAAAACTCTCCCCAGGCCCTCGTTATCGTCCAGGACATAAGTTTGAGGAGAGCAAAAACTCAAAGACAAACAAATTAAAACATTCACCGCTAGTACGCTGCGTCCCATCCTGCTAAACTCTGACAATGAGCTTTGGACGTTGCGCGCGGCTGCTGTGCACGCTCACGCCTTCTGCATATCACATGACAGCCCTGCTGAGCGGTCACGTGGTCTCACATGGACAAACTGTAAGACTCTTACTAATTTTGAGATGAATATTCTGAAATCTAATAAATATTTCATTGGAATACATGCAGCTAAACACATCTTTCTCAGCTTCCTATGCAAACTGTCAAGATTCTTTTTTCCTTTTTTTTTTTTTTTTTTAAACAATCTAACCTTAGTTTAAAATAAATGACAACACTTAAAAAAAGACCATTTTTAAAAAGTATTTTAAAATTTTCCTTTAAAAAATTCAATCTTTAATGGCAATTTGCCTTTTTTTTGTCATAAAGTCCACTAAGAATGTCAGTTTCACTGTTATATAAGTTTAAAAGAGCAGATGTAAATTGATAACCATCCCAGCAAAGACTTCACCTTCCTGAAACATTGCCTAAAGGTTCCTGTAGGTCTATTGTTTTGAAACCTTTAAAGAACGCTCTGAGAATTGATGTTGGGCAACGTACTCTTAAAATGTAATATAGTACATATTACGCGTTACCGTCATTTGAAATGAGTTACTTTACAATTTTACTCACTGTGTAAAGTATTAAGATACTTATTACACTACTTATGTGT
>JAPZEB010000007.1:28830149-28844073 GCA_029783705.1 Chaetodon striatus
ACCATAATGTCACCCACTGGTTTGTGGACTCCAGCTCTGAAGCCTCGAGTTCGGCATTTCAGTTGTTGCCATCTTGGTTATTTGGAAGCAGAAGCGACTATATTCGGGCGAGAAGCTGGAGCTGTAGAGGAGCAAGGTGTGGATCTGACTAAGAAGCCGAGGACACTATCGGCAGACAGCTTGTCATTTAAAGCAGCCCACCCTTAATTATGCATGACATTAAGTCTTTATGACATATGAATGGGTGAGTTATATAAAAATTTACCACCGTACAGTTATCATGAATGTTGAAATTAGCTATAGACATATAGACTATAGACAAACTATTTTTTTGTGCCAGGCTGTAAACATGTTAATTTCTGTTTCTCCTGCCCCCCAACCTCCTGATGACAAAGCTCATGTACTACATAACTTAAGAAACTTTGATCTGATATGTGAAACATGCAAATGTAATACATTAGTTTGCATAAATGAATGCCAACTCTGTTTTTTTGGTGATCGGACTGCTAGAATAGCATGCTACAATTTTTATCAGGATCACATTTACATTTTGCTAAATTACAGCTGAGTTTGGGTAAGGAGTTTGAAAAAGTAAAGTTTAATTTGCTGAAAGTTCAACAAAGTCTGGGACTGTAGTGTGGAATGTCTTAAATATGACCACTGTGGTTAGGTAACAACATGACCTTTTCTCTATAGTGCCACACTCAGGCCAAATTGACAATTTTTGCCCCACTAGTTGTAAAACTCTAGGAATACCAAAGTTTTTGCATTTTTCATCCATCATTTTTTTTGGAGATGACCATTAGGCTCACTGGCACTGCAAAATGTTACAAGTCTTGTAATATAATTTGTCTTTTTCAATATATATGCAAAAAGAAAATCATTAAACAAAGTATTAACCTTTTTGAACCATATTATCATAATCACCATTTGGAGCCGACAGGGATCATGAACTTGACTAATTTAACAAGATTCCATACTTCAGACTATGGATGTGGTTTTCACCCTCTCCACATGAACAGCAAAACATTTAGCATTGCTCCTCTCTCAAAGAGTCTTGATGCAAACATCGACCATCACTCTGACGCCAAGAAGCTGTCAAGCTGTCTGATGACATTGCCTCCCATCCTGCCTGGAAATCCATTCCAGTGTACCCTGCATTCACTGCAGGTCAGAGCTCGTTTCATTCGTTCAGCTCAGCTGCATGCAGTCCTGCAGTTAACAGACCACACTGTTGTGTCAGGTGCTTCATAATCCTGTATGGGAGGCAAGTCGAAAAGTAGTAAGAGTAGTCGTCACTGACAGTTCCATTGACATTGTAATATCATAGTGATCCAACTTAAAGTCATTTCACATGAGCTTTTACCAGTACTCCTCACCACCAGGGGCCAGATGCTTTAACACAAGTTTGCATAATTTTTTTCTATAAATCTCAATCGTTGTGTGGCAATTAGCCATCAATGGATGTAGAAACGGCCTTTAATATCCATTTCATTAGACGTGACAACAGCGTAAACCCTAAACCATCCATGACACAAAATTTTTAAATTAAGTCCACAAAAATGCCCCAGAGTGTCAAAATGACATAAAAACCTCACATTCACTTGACACAAAATTCATCCCTTGTGCGCTTGACCTGATTTTTTTTTTTTTTTTATGTTAAGTCAAGAATTTTTTAGATTTGAGTTAATCTGACTAAAATGTATGAACCTGATTTCACCTTATTAGTTTGGGGTCATTAAACAACACTATCATTGCGCACTTAACATATTGTGGGGTGTTGGGGCTAAATGGATGGAGTTTCTCTGCATGCCATGAGACAATGAGTCTCCTTCATGAAACATGAGCAAAACAAATTTGTGTGTAAACTGTTTGCAGAAAGAAATATATGTGTATTTTGGCATTTATCAATACAGTATGTTAGCAGTATCTTTTCATAGTAACTAACAAAATCTACACCTGCCTCTGACTGCTTGTAGTGATTGCGTAAATATGGACTGCACATAAATATTGCTTTTCATTATTACAAATTACAATATTAATTTGTAATCTGCTCTCTTATATTCACAATTTGCAGATGCCCTTGAAACACAAAAGTTAAATATAACAGAAAATGTAAGCGTCAGATTAGATTTCTTAAAAATGTGAATGGGTTATTGAAATCAATTAATACATGTGTTTCCTACATTTCTGGCTTCCTGTTCCCACTTGATTCAGTTGAGTGGTGAGACTGTGAGGCCCACGTTACTGAGCAAACACTAACCTATGAGTGATGGCTGTCAAAATGTATAGTGATTTAACACTTAATATAACACGTACATCACCGTACCTTCTGAGTTTATTGTTGACTGCTCTTGTGGAGGCATGTCGCTGTCTCCGTCAGGAATAATTCCTGACAGAGTGGTCTCTCTGATGATGCAAGCAATGTGCTCATCTGCAGCTGTGACTGGGCAGACCCTCCTCCTGTAGCTGTTGTGTTTTTTTTTTTGTTTGTTTGTTTTTTTTTTGTGTGTACTGATGCGTTTGTTTACATTAGATTTTATATCGAGCCATTTTTGTTAACTTCTTAGATGGTTCTTACAGCAGGGAACATGGAGTTAGCTGTTAAGTGCCCCTGTTACCACTTAACCGAAAATAACTTTGATCTCAGGGTTGGAAATTTTTTTTCTTCCTCTCTTTCTCTTTCTTTGTTTGCTCCATGTTCACAGGTCGACAGGAGGCACCTATCTATAGTAATCATCACCTCCACCTCTATATGGTGGTCACTGGCTATTCATGGTGAGAGATGTTTGCTAAGTGCTGACGATGGGAGTGTGCTGTCAAAATACGATTGATTGCCATTCATGAACATATACACATGCATACAATCAAATCAGAGTACCCCCTTTGTTTCAGCTCTGCTAAAAAGGCTATTTCTGTGTAGATTTAAATACAAATGAGCTGTGTCTGAGCACACCCCTCTATTGAAAGGTGTGTGGCTTAAGCTTAGCCTTCTGGGCCTGCAGCAGGCTCTAATATTTACAGTGGCCGCATAGATATGGCTGGTGTTAGAAGAACTTAGATAAACCATTTGAATTTAATCCAGAACCTGACCTAGACAGAGAGGCTTCTACAGAAGTTCAAACTCTGCAGTTGCAGCAGGACGTTTCTGATTGGTAAATCACCAATTTTGTGTATCTTGACATTTAATGTTTAGTTTGTTTATGTGTATGTTGTTACACAAGTACTAACATGTGGCTATGTAGCTAATGCAAACTGTTACTGGCTCCGCTGCCTCATCATTAATGGGAGCTCTTTTGTTAATAAGTGCTATTGTGAATTGTAGTAGAGTGTAGTTATTGCTCATGCCTCCTTAGATCAACGTTTACATTCTGTTGATATGTCTGTCATCTGTGGATTACAACAGGTGTTCATTGACAAGACTAGTAAGATATATTGATAGAAGCTAACAAAATAAATATTTTTTTACTTTCGTAATTCTTCGCAATGTTTTGAGTAGAGATGCTTATCATAACTGCTTCCTTTAAGTAGTCATTTAGTATATTACAGTGAACTTACACCACTGTAATTCAGCATTGTCATGTCTGCCAGCATTATTAATCGGAAGTCAATTTTCAAAAGCAGAGGCTGTTTGCAGTGTTAATTACTTATGTTATATGCACTTGATATTTTGCCAAGCTTACTTCTTATCCACCTCAACATGTCCACTGTCTGTCTGTTTCTGAATTTCATAAACTTTATATTTGGTGAAATGTTCCCATTTTTCTCTATGTTTTGGATAGGTGCTCCTATGGAAACTGTGCAATCATGCCCACAGAAACTGAAAATATCTACTGCACAGGTAGCATTCTCAATAGCCAAACTCAAAATAACAAATTTGTCTTGATTGCATGTAACATTAAGATATCATGGCATTTAACATTTGTAATTCTCTGTAGATTACCAGACAGCTCTGGAAAGTCAAGGAAGAGCAACCATGTATGGTTGACCATTCTGGAATGAAGCCTGTCTGCCTTAACGGCAGCATATACTGTGTCGACTATGGTCCTTTACAGCTGAGAAGAACACAGCTTTGCTTTGCTTTGTTGTAAAATCTTAGAGTTTCAGTCTTAGTCAAATATGTTATGCAGTCTTTACTAAGGTCTTTACCTCAGTGGGCATAATTTTACAATAGTAATAACACACCACAAATGTAGTGACACGTCCCCAAATAAATCGGTATACATGTTTTTTGATTTGCAGGGGATTTGCATCAGCAGATAGTGTACATGTTCATGAATTTCTTTCTTTTGAAACGGTGGAGCATTTATTGATATCACAAAATAAACTTATAATCAGTGATACAACTGTAGGATTCACCAAATCTGCATAAGAAAGTGTGACACACACCAGAGATAAATGTTTTCAAGACTAAATATCCTGTCCAATTGTTTTAATCGTCACAGGTATCTAGCCTACAGGAGTTTCGTGAGCTGGTGCTGGGGCTTCCTTGGTCGCAGAATCTGGGTAGTCATTCCAACCTGTGTGGTCTTGCAAACTGCATGGAGTTTCCCAACTCCCAAAGCCACTATGAGGGTTTCAGACTGCCCCTGAATTGAACTGGGTCATATAGCTGGCTTTGACCTCCTCCTTATCAGGCGGCTCGAACCGTGCAATGAGGTCCTCTGGAATGGGGATAATCAAAACGGCATCTGTGTATGGTATATGGTCAACAAAGACATTTCAAAGATAAGGTCCACCATGTTAGCCACATACTGTTTAATAAAACACAAATATTTAGTTTACCTTTTTAAATTTTGTTGCTGTTAACAAAACAATGACTGAAAGTCTTTTTCTTAATAACTCGTGACATTGGACACTTGTTTTTTTTTTGGTTTTTTTCTCCTTTTAATTTCACACAAAATCAAACACCTGTATGTATTTGAAAGAGAGAGATTAGTGGTTGCTCTGTATGTACAAAATCTTGTGTCAGGTGCTTGTTGAGAATGGGAGACAATAGGATACACAGGAAGGCAATCCTGACACTCCTCTCTCTGACTGTTGCAGAGAGGGCTGGATTCCATGTGGCCTATGCATCTCCAAGTTCCCTTCTTTTGGAAATTGGGTCCTTCATAATATCTTCATGTTTATGGATAAAAAAACAATGTTCCAATGGGTCCTATTTCTCTCCTAATTTTGCTTGTCAATTTTTGGTCTGTGGAAAAAGGAATGTGTTTCACATCAAGTCAATCCTTTCCATCATTGTATCACCTGGTATGGCCTCTATATTGATGATGTGTTTTTAATTTTTAAAAACTGAGACACTGAGACTGTGACTCAACTTTTGGATTTTCATAAATACATGAACTCCATTAATAACAATGTCAAGCTTTCTATTGAATACTCTCAGCACAGTACCAATTTTTGATATTGTGGGTGGGCACAAATGCTTCTTCTCTATATAAAAAATAATAATAATAATAATTAAACATGTTATAAGCAATAGCTTTCTTCACCAGTGTACTTGGCTCCCTCTCACTCGTCACAATTGGTCTTTCATTCTTATATACACACACACACACACTCAGCTGAAACTAATGCTGTAAAAAACAACAGTCTTGTTCAGTTTTTGTCGTTTGCAGTGCAGATGAACTGTACTGCATTTTACAGAGAGGTTGATCTTTTACAAAGGCAATCCTGCCAGTGAATAACAAAAATTGAAGTGTCCGTATAATGTAACAAAATTTAGCATAAGCCTAAACTGCTAAACTGCATCAGAAGATCAACATGCATTTTCTGAAATTCTTAATATAACTGAATTACGAAATCCTGTCATGAACATAGAATTTATTGCAGGACTGTTGTATCACACTACACTAGCTTCAGCTGGTAAACTATCATCAGTGCACACTCACACACACACACACACACACACACACACAGACAGATATGTTAGAGTAACTTGCAGCAAAATTCTTGACACCATCAAGGCTGTGACAGAGTATGCAAGGTCATATGTAGCTTTAAGCCCTTGTGACGCTGCCACTGAAGAGCTGCCCTTTAATGGATCGTCATTCTTCTCCTCCTTCCCCAGGATCAGACGAGATCTCTTTCAATGTCTCTTTACTGGTGTTGATGAAAAAGAAAGAGGATCTGCAGATGTAGCAATGGATGCTCCAACACCAAAATCCTGGCAGGACACAGCAGCCTAGACACCTGTAACCAATTGTAACTTTTATTAAAGAAACTCAATGTGACACATAAACACAGAGCAATATGACGTTGTAAGTAAAGCTTTAAAACCTGGCAACAGGTAACTGATTATTAACTTTATCAAAAGTAGATGTACTGTAGGTGGCTACAGACCTGTACCTCTGATGTGAAGCTGTAGAGTCCTCAAGGATAGCTGTGTGCCTACAGTACATGATTCTACTTACAGTGTGAATATTGTGGTGACATAAATATTACACGTGCAAAACACAAAACACATTCCCTGTAGGTGCTGTATGTGTGAACACAAATGTTGGTATCAGTGCTAAACAGACATCATAAGGGGTGAGTCCTACTGTTCCTACTAACTTTGCAGGTGCCCCCTGCCCCAACTGTATTGTTTGTAATCCAGTGCACAACGTTACCGGGAATTAATGCGCATCCGTGAGACAGTGAGAGAACAACACAAACAATGAGTGGGGGCAGAGAGCAGTGGCAGTAAAAAACATTGAATCAGAGAATTAAGTGTTATTTGTGATTGTTTCATGGCACTAATAAACAAACAGCTTTGCTACACTCTGCAAAGCCTGTGTTTGGTCTAAATGCAGTCTTATTGGCTTGACTTTGCAGACAGGTAACATCACAACATCCTTGGGGTATGATAAACTCAGCAGCGTAGTACTAATCACAGATATACAACAATACCAAGCAGAGGAATTACAGACAATCTGACTTAATAAAAGTACCAGGGGGCATATCTATCAAGCAGATTACCAGACAGCAGTAACACACGTTAGTGGTGATTGCTAAAGTAGCGTACATAACAACAGCTGGGCTAAACATTACTTTGCAATACAAAGTTACACAGAAAACACCGTAAAAAGTAGTTACAGGTATCCAAATTATAAATATGGCTAGAACATTAGCTTCAAATGAGGCTAACGTTTACACAGTTTCTCTTGAATGTCCCCTGATATTATTTAGTCCAGCCCGTTAGTCTATAATGAACACTACTGTTTGCCACATCAGCTGCCATGCTAACAACACATTCAACATGCCGTCACACTATACACAGCAAAGCAACAGTAAATGGTAAAACTTAAAGCTCCCATGTTTGAAGTTGGGTCATGGACAGTTGGCACTGATCCATGCTTTATCCTGCTTTGGACTGGCTGGCTCTTGTTGAGAGCACCCCTAAGTAAAATGGTTAGCACGCACATACAACACTTAAGCTAACAACAGAGTAGTTAGTTTGCTTATACCTTCGACAGCTTTGTTTTACCGGAGCCAGGGTTTGGAAGTGACTGAAGGAGGATGGTGGTTATGCCGCAATAACACCTCCCACCCTGGGGTAGGTGTCATTTTCCCACATGAGGTCATGAAGGTAAAATCTCAGATTCATCTGTTTGATCACAGGTTTTCTGAAAGGTGGAGTAAGCAAAAGAGGGAGAAGATGGACTTTTCTCATTTTTGAGGGGTTTGTGGACAGGCTGAGGACACATATTTTTTTAGAAACCTATGGTAAAGTGCATTTTGTATAATTTGTGCCCTTTAAGGCCGTAGACTGAAGAAAACTGTTTAAATGTGTTATAATGTTACCCATTATGCACTAATTAATGTTTTTGTATCTCACAATGGTTCTAATTGGTTGCAGGTAATGTTGTAGTAAAAGACATTTTGCGAGTTGGGTCCTATACACAGTTAGTGACCTCCCACTTGTGTGGATATCAGTGTTCAACATGAAGTAATGCTGAGGTGAAATAAAGGGCACTTCTTGGTTCAGAATTCATCTCTTTGCCTTATCTTTGCAATTAAGAAACCTGTAGTTCAAAGAAATAAATTTGAAAAAAGGTTGCAAAATGGGTACTCAGTGCTTTTTTTTGGGTCATATGTAAGGTGGCCAAGAGAGGTCACAACACACGCAAACTCCACAACACCCGCAAATTCACACAACACGGCCTTATTAAGAAAACACCCCCAAATTCAGAAAACACATTCATCAATTTCGCAACGCATACACTGCAAATCCTCACAACACAAGAAAATAAGAAAATGCTGCAAATCCTTACAACACAAGCAAATAAGAAAATGCTGCAAATCCTCACAAAACAAGCAAATAAGAAAATGCTGCAAATCCTCACAAGACAAGCAAATGAGATAATGCAATTCAAATGCTCACAACACAAGCAAGACGCTGAACGCGATGCAAAAGCGAAAACATACTCCAAAATGAACACAACAACGGAAATGTTTCCAGGGGGACCATAATCACTGACGAACTTGGTTGCTGACATTTCCAGACTTTCATCAAGACGCTGGTCGGAAGTTTAACATTTGTTTTATGTGGAAGACAAGTAAGTAAAAACACTTACCTGTTGGAGCACATCAATGTGTCGCCGATTCTGGTCCCAGCATCAAAGTTGTTTTTGGCAGCCAAAAAGTGAGTGATTACGGTCCCCTGGAAATATTTCAATTGTTGTCTTCAATTTGGCGTGTTTTCATTTCTGTGTTCAGCTTCTTGCTTGTGTTGTGAGCATTTGCATCGCGTTATCTCATTTGCTTGTGTTGTGAGGATTTGCAGCGTTTTCTTATTTGCTTGTGTTGTGAGGGTTTGCAGCGTATGTGTTGCGAAATCGATGAATGTGTTCTCTGAATTTGGGGGTGTTTTCTTAATGCGCATGTGTTGTGTGGATTTGCGGGTGTTGTGGAGTTTGCTTATGTTGTGACCTATCTCGGCCACCGTACTTATGACATAGAATTAAATGCTCAAACAACAACAACAAGTACAACAACAACAACAAAAAAGTTATGTTAAACTGACAAAAAATTCCTTTCAGACAAGGGTCATGTGACACATTCATTTTGTGTCTGGTGTAAAACTTTTACGTCGCTGTATTGTACTAAACTAAAAGTTGTTTTCAGAAAAATATAAGTTGTGTAAATGAATTGGGGATTACAGTGAAGGAGAATAGCAGGAAAGAAGTGCACTTTCACTGACTGTGTTGCATCCGCATGATTCTCCAACAGCACCAGAACAGCTGTCATTCTGCACAGCTGTAACTATTTATAGCATCCCTACAACTAATTAAACATATATAACCCTCAAACCACCACTGTGGTATAAAATGGTATGTCAGACATAATCACTGAACATCAGACGGTTGATCAATGAGTAACATGAATTAGTTTACTGAGCTCATATTGAAACAAACATTACAAAATGTTTCAGGATAAAATCTAAAACTATCATTAGCATGGTAATGATAGCTCAGATGTAACAAAAAGAATGATGAAATTCATCACAAATTTAAAATTATATTTTATATGACATTTTACAGAATCTTGTGTAGACCGCAAAAAATAATGCAATAAGTGAAATTGGCAAACAACTTAAAACAATGTTAAACTGCAAGGTTCCATCTCATCTTATATTTAATCTCCTAATATAACTTGCAGCTCTCTCTAAAAGAAACTGCACATGCCTGGACTAAAGTACATGGGAGGCGTGCACACTCTTAACACACATTCTCCTTTTATAAATACGCTTATGTGAAGGAAATGGCATAAGCATTTTTTGTGCATACTTATGGTTTATACAAAAGCCCCTGGTGTGTAGCAGTGTTTAAATTGAAGCACTTTTCAGAGGGCACATCATTGTTCTATCCCTTTATTGCTAAAGTGGCCCTATGGGAAGTTATGTCTACTGGTAGGATCGCGTATACCCACCTCGTATCAGGTCATCACTGTTTTTTATGGTCCTGTTTTTTCTGTGAATATGGACCTCCAATAGAGCGAGGTAGTTTAGGTGGTCCTCTGGGGCCCGCTGCTACGCTCACAACATGCTCTTCTCACTGCAACATACAGTAAATCCAACACCGTCATTTTATCTGCTCACTCTTTCACTGCTATGACTGCTGCCACACCGCTCACCTAAAAGCCTGCAGGCTCTGGGTCTATGTGCCCATGGGGAAGTTATTATCATCACTCCCCACTCCCTTCTGTGCTCGACTGGATATTGCCTGTAGGGAGTGCCAAGGTCAGAATGTTGACTTCAAATATCAACACTGTGCATATTTTACATAGTCCATTCCACATGTGCTTTCTTAAAATGTTTTTTGTCTCTTTGTTATTAGTAATTGTCTTGCAACCTCTCATGTTGATAGTGGGTGGAAGAAAAATAAATTCACATGAGAATTACGATTCTTATCTTTTATAATTCACTAAAAGTTCACACTGACAAAAATTAGAATTTTGTATTTTGTTAAACACAGTAGAGAGGCTGCTCTCCACTTGTACAGAAAGAGCAACTATTTGTATGTTTACGTGCATAAAATGGGTTGGTGCCAGTTTTTGTCTGACTTTGAATTAAATAATGTGGAATACAGGGATGTATTGTGATACTTTTTCCATATGAAGAAAGTGGTTATCATTTACCCCCAGAGCATGTACACCAAATTTAGTGAAATTCTGTCCATCCAGTTTTGAGGTAGACATCTCTGGAATTTGTGGCACCCCCTATGGCCCATTCCCCAACATGTACTGAAGATATCTACCAAGATTTTTGATGACTGGTTAAATTGAAAAGTGAATGAACTGTGGCCAAAGTATTGCTAAGCTTCACCCTTTGTAAAGTTATATAAATGATAGCAGCCATGTTTTTATTTTTTGTTTATTTTTTTGACTAATCTTGCTTTTTTTTATTACTGGAATGTGTATCTCAGTCCCATGAGGCTGTGTAGCAAATTTGGTGTTGATAGAATCAAAATTCATTCATTCATTCAATTAATTTTTACTGTGTTTTACATTATGCAAATTATCCAAAAAAAAATACTGAATTTAATTGTCCAAGAGGCTTTTTTGTAGAGCACATTGAGATGTCGATGTTTTAAGTCAATAAATGGTGTGAGGGGCTTGGCCTGTTTAAGTTTTCACTTTTGTTTCATAGCACCACCATCAGGCTGATTAGGGTCAGATTTTATTTGTAGCATTAGGGTGTCATTTCCAGAAATGGTGTTTATCTCTAGCTTATTCCTGGTCATGGTAATTTAAGCAAAGGTATTTTATATAGCACATTAAGCTAATTAGATATTTTATACAAAATATAAATAAAAGAGTATTTTAAAAACAGACAATGCATGTGTCACAAAC
Organism: Chaetodon striatus; assembly: GCA_029783705.1. Lineage (NCBI taxonomy): Eukaryota > Metazoa > Chordata > Actinopteri > Chaetodontiformes > Chaetodontidae > Chaetodon > Chaetodon striatus. The sequence continues at coordinate 28,841,487 of JAPZEB010000007.1, forward strand.
TGGCTCAATGAATGTGACAGGTAGGGAGCCCACACAAGAGATTTAGTTAAAACAAGCACAGTTTATTCAACTGACATTAACTTAAATAACCAATGGAGTGTGTAGGTCAGCAAAGTCAGTAATAACAGCCATGCATGGGTGTGTCTCAGGTGTGTTGTGGTGATGTACACTAAAAGCAATGATGTCGGGTGGATGTCTGCTGCAGGAAGGGAGAGACCAAGTGAAAACATGAGGCAGCTTTTATAGCCTGAAAGGCCCAGGTGAGCTCAGTCACAGCAATGATCCCCCTACTCCGGCCAACTGCCTGATGAGGTTGGCTGGAACATCCTCAAAGACTGAGAGTGGCGTCACAGCATGTAACAGGCAAAAGTTGACACGGCATCACAGAACATCAAAAACCAACACACCCAGTGTAGGTTGCACATCATATGTGGATGTGGAAAGTCCGTGACCAACTTTGATATGTGACAAGGTCGGAGTAAGAATGTGTTGGGTACGGAGGTAGTCCGTATGAGCAGTCAACACAGCTGACATATAGGAGTGCCACTTACAGATGTTCAAACCTCATCATCGAAAAATCTAAGAAATAAGATATCACTGCTATAAACACACTGACAGAAAACAGAAGTGCATTCTAAGAAATACAGTGTAGAAACAGCACAGCAATACACACCAAACCCTAATACATAGACATGCTATTCCAGTCACACTGAATGGTCTGAAAGTAACAGGGGGAAATGAAGAGGAAGAGTGAATGGATTTCACTCATCAAGCCATTTCAGCCCCAGATTATGTGGTGTAATTGCAGATGATTTCACAGCTATTTCTGACTAAAGTAAACATCTCTGTGTAAATGACCTGATGATGCTGGAGCGGGATGTTGAGAAAAGTAACTTTATGGTTGTGTTGGCACACACTGATAGTTGCTTTGGCAGAAAAAGGATCATTTCTGCATAACATGAATTCATTAGATAAACAGCATCAGAGCCAGCATGCTCTCAATTTACATCTGCTGCAGTTTTGGAATGGCTTCACATCAACACATTCTCTCTAAAACGCAGAGATGAAGAAATATTAAATGCTTCTCAAATGAAAGGGTGGGCAAAAAACACAGACGCCTTAAGGTCCTCAGTGGATTCATTGCTTTGTCTTTCACTTCTCAGAGGCTTTAAAAAACACAGAGATATGTTGTCTGTATAATGCAGACAACTAGCTCAAGGTGAAAAGAGCTGCTTTTCCATCATTCTGCCCTGATGACATGATTAGCAGTTGACAATTTGTCACTTGCCAGAGCCAGGACCTTACAGCCGGGATTATGACACGCTAAGTAGATCAAAGTCTCTCCCTGTCGCAGCATTCATTTCTACCCATATCAGCTCTCGAAGCTCAGACATACACTTGAAGTAACTATCATCCTGCAGCCTCACCAAATCTCCAAGGAGAAAGTCTGACAGAGAGAGAGTGAGCAATAGCAGCTGCAGGAGAGAGATGGAGAGAGGATGATTGACAATTTTGCACTAATGCCTCCTGACACTAGTGAAAGCTTTCTGAGAAAAAAAAAATACTTTACACAAACAAGGTGCCTCAGTTTAATCCACTGCTAACCTGATTTATCCTCAGACCGAGTGGGCACCACCATGGTTTGAAAAGCAGCGATAAAGACCCTATGTTGACAAGATGATGCAATTGCTTCTCCCACAGCTTGTGTGCTAGGCCTCCAGGTGTGTTCACAACTCCGTCGATGGCCTCTCTATTCTGAGTGACTGTGAAAAAAAGGCTGCGATTTAATTTAATCTAGCCTATACAGGGGTCTGTGACTTGGAGGCTCTGATCAGATTCGGTATAACAGATAGTTTTGGGGTACTCACTTAAGCAGTGGATAAGTCATGTTGCAGGTTTTTAGTCACAAACCAAAGTATTGGACAAATGGAACATTTTGACTTATGATGACGCTAGAGGAAATATTACCAGGCCACCAAAGTTATTACCATTTATCTGTATGAGGAAATGAGATTGTGAACCATTACCACACAGGAAAGGTCTGATGACATCCTTCTGCATAATAATCAGCCCTGCCACTTTGTCGGTGGACTTTTACGTCTACATATTATACGCTAGGTATCCTCCTGCATCTGCTGTTGAAATTCTGGGATGCCGCAATCAATGCAGGAACATTCACAAAAGCACATGGTTAGGTTTAGGCAACAGAAGCATATGGCAACCGATGCTGGGACATCAACAGAGACATATGGTTAGGTCAAGGCAACAAAAACACATGGTTAGGTTTGGGCAACAAAAGTACATGATTAGGTTAAGGCAACAGAACAACATGGTTAGGTTTAGACAACAAAACCACATGGTTGGGTGAAGGCAACAAAAGCATGTGGTTAGGCTTTGAAAAAACCTAACCACAGTGCCTGATGCCACCTGTCCAAGTATCATACTGCTACAACAGGTGCCATCTACCCAGCAACGGTATATCATGACTGAGAGGGCCATGGCAAAACCTTCAGCTTTGGCTCTTGAGGTAGTCCATTGTGGGTTTCGTGATGTGCTTAGGATCATTGTCCTGCTGTAAAAGTCATCC
>JAPZEB010000007.1:28889818-28902773 GCA_029783705.1 Chaetodon striatus
CAGGGAGGTGCAAGAATGTTAACAAGTATCTGTTCTCCTGTAATAAGGAAAAGGAGGAGAAAGTGGTGGAGTTGTGGAGTGAACAAAAGTTGGTGTTTAATTTGGCGTGTATCTGATCAACCAACCAGCACTTCATTTAGTGAGAAATCTTAATTTTCTGAATGGTTCCCACGGTCTCCTCTCACTAAAATAGCACAGCTAACAAACTGAGTCTGGCAGCAAGTGGAGGTGACAAAATCCAAGACATAAAGTTTGTATGCAAATACGGTTGATCTTAATGGATTATATTGATGCCAAACTGACAAGAATACTTTGGACATATGACGGCTTTATATATAATATGTCTTATTTTGTAAAGGTAGTTTAGTGTAATACTTTCCACAAGGAGCAGGATGGGGAATAATCTCAAAAGGAATCTAGTTGTAGTCTTGCAACAGTGTCCCTGCAAGATCCCCAGTCTTTGTGAAATCTTATTGTGGCAAAAAAAAAAATCACATTGTCTTTAGATGAAGGAGGGTGCCAGAATTAAGTTTCTTTTTGAGGTCATCTACTGTATGGTGGGCATTAATGTTTGATACAAAAGAGTTTTGACAAACATAGTTTCTTGCATTTGATGAAAACAGTAGTAACATGTTGTTACTCACCACAGGGCACACAGTCTCCTCTTCATGAAAGAGTTCCTGCCTAAAACCAGAATTCAGCAGGAGCAAATATCTGTAGACTTTTTCACTAAGCGGCTGTCAAAAGATCCTTTCTTTTGCAGCCCCTCACCTAGCTGACACAATGGATCTACATGCAACTTCAACTTCAACACTTAACTGAATACTGTGTTTGTATCTAACTTAACCATTTTTTTTAAATGGGAAAAGCAAAACATGTTTTCACCGCGAAAAGTGTTTATACTGTACACTCATTTATCCAAACCACAAGAGGCTTCCTGATTTACATTTATACCTGCTTCTCAGTGGTTTTGCAATTAGCATGTTATCTTTATCTCTGCAAAAGTGGATTTGTTGATATTTTTGTTAATTGAAATGGCGAGGTGAGGGATGCAACATTTAAAAGCAATTCGAAGCTCTAGTGTGTAGGAATTAGTGGCACCTGCCAAGGTGTGGGATTGCAGATTGCGACCAACTAAAACTTGCATGTAGGAGGACTGTGGTGGCTGATGTGAAAATTGTCCCATCTAGAGTGAGTCCTAAGTGCTATATTGTAGGCAACTGGACTTACTTGAGTTTCTTGAAGACGTTTTACCTCTCATCCTAGAAACGTCTTCAGTTCTAACTGACTGGTGCAGACTTACAGACTTTAAACTCTGTGTGGGTGTGAACCCTTACAGAGACTCTAGACTTGCTTAAGTTTCTGAGTTTCAGTTGCCTATAATACATTTCTTTGTCTCTTTCTCTTATGTGTGTGCAAATAGTTTTGCTAGTGTACAGTTGTCATGACATGGCTCATGTAGTCACTTTGTCTCTATGATTTCTTTCTTGTTGTATATTGCCCTTTTGAAGCACTTTGTGACCTATGTCTGTGAAAAGCACTACATAAATACATTTTACTCACTTACTTACTGACTTACGATCACCATGACCTGGATGACTGACAACCTTCATTAGCAAATCTAGAGTCAGTGTTTGGGTCATCTGCTGTTGGCTACTGTCAAAACAACATGGTGGGCCTCCTGAAAGAGGACCCACTTTATATGTAGATATAAACGGCTCCTTTACAGGCGACAAAAACACAGTGATTCATAATTTGAGATGATAATACATCAATAAAACCATGATTCAACATATCCTCATACAATGGTTCATATGATATTTCCAGAGGTTAGGCTTAGGCAAGTAAAGTTACTGTGGTTTGGTTTTGGAAAGTAAACATGGGGAGGACATACCTTATATGAGTCAGACCAAATTAGCATTTTGGTCATGGACTTTCCATGTCCACACACAATGTGCAAGGGACCCTGGGTGCATTGATTGTTGACGTTCTGGGACACTGTGTTAAGTTCTGACTGTTACATGCATTGTCTTCTTTCAAGATACACAGTCTCTTTCAGAATAAACGCACTACATCGGTACAACACCACAAATTGACTTTTTTTTTTTCCTCCCACAGCAAACACACGATTGGGTTTAGGCAACAAAAACGCGTGGTTAGGTTTGGGACAAAAGAACAGGGTTTGCTTTAGAATCTTATGGGATGCGAACACTGCTCTCTCGGGTGAAAGTTGCTGTTTGTTGGACCCATCCACCACCTCTCCCGCCCGTCCCACTTAGACTTTCACTCCCTGAACTTTCATCCTTGTCCCGCTGTGTTTTCCCCCTGACGAATGAATTTTGGTGCGTTACATTTCGTAGGACAGCACACAAAAACATTACATGAGAATAGCCTGCATAAGTCTGAATATTATATTTAATTTCTGGCAATAAATCCCCTAAATCCTGCACGCTGGCCTTTATTATCAGCAGCTGAAGGTCTCTTTATTTACTAATCCCCGGTGGTCTCACCTCTTACCTTGCTGCATTGGTTTAGACGTGTACTCCAGGGTCTGTCAGTACAGTGTGACCTCACTGTTGGGTGTGGTTAAAGGCAATGGAGATTACATTTTCATATGAATCGTGTTATTCCATTTTTTTCTGTACAACCACAAATTTCCAGCTGGTTTCAGCTCTCAGGGACCTGCTGAATACAGCTACATTCCTCCACTGTATCCTCTTTGGGGTTTGAAGGTTAACTGCCTTGCTTAAGGGCAGCTTATCTGTACAGGCCAGATGACAGGACACATTCACAACTTTTTCTTACATTTCTAATCTTGCATGAATGAACAATGTTGCTTCTTTGTTTTCTTTGCTGGGATTCATCCGGGGATTCCACCCGACAGCGTTTCCGTCTTGTCCTGCGGAACAACCAAAGCCTGCAGATAACCACCAACTGCTTCTATTCACAAAAATCCGCCTCGAGTCGCTCATCTGTGCCAGAGATTGGCAGCATATGGCCTCTAATGGGCTTGTTCTCTGACACATGTGAACATAAGAGGGCTGGAGAGCGGCGAGCAGATGGCTCCCCTCCTCTGTTTGAACACTGCGCTTTAATCGAGGGCCGTAAATTGCTTATCGGAGCCACAGTCTGAACATTTGGCTAAAGGCACTGATTGTAAATACCCCTCCTACTCTCTCCTCCTCCAGGTCATCTCTTCCCAGATGTATAGGGCCTTTTCTTTGGCACACTTTGGCGTTTTATCAACGCCGGCAGTTGATGGCGGTAGATGGTGCTCAGATGAGTCTGCGAAAAAAGAACATCACTTCCTGCTGGCAGATGCTCGTGTTTGACTCGACCTTCTGCAAAGCATCTCCTCGTCTCATCACTCTTCCTCTCGCCGCTTCCCGGATCAACTGCCTGTTTCCTCAGACATGAAGAAGAGTTGAGGGGAGTTTGTTGTGGAAGCTGGCGCCTTTTTTTCCCCCTCTACCAAGCGCCAGGTGGTTTATTGGATGCCTGTTTTTTGACTGGCAGCCTTGCGGGCAAATCTGACAGCAGGACGATGAATAGAGTTGAATGATGAATCAGTCTGTTTCAAAAAAGGTTTTTTTTTCTTTTTCCTCCACCTGAAAGACGAACGAAAACCCGCCGCAGCACGCAGAGGACATGTGAGAGGAGAGAGGCAGCGACTGTGCCGACTGTATTACAGAAACTGAAATAGCAAAGCTGTTGTTTTCCCCTCAGGATTAGTTTTGTTTTTCTTCTTCATCCATCTTCTCCATCACTCTCTGCGCACCTCCTTCCATCCTTACTTCGCTTCTTTCCTGTCCTCACTCTTTGCTTTCCTTCCCTTTGTACGTCATTCACCTTTTTCTGCTTGAATCACTCCTTTTGTGGTTCCTTTCCTTTAACTGCATTGTCTTTTCCTTCCTTCATCCTTTCATCCTGTCATTGCTTCCTTCCTATTCCCACTCCTCACCTTCTTGTCCTCCATCTGTCCTCCATCTTTTTCTTCTTCCATCACTTGTATGATTCCTTTCATTTTTTCAGCCTCACTTTCTTCATCTTTTCCTTCATTCCTTTCTTCTCCCCTTCCTTTATTCCTGCCTACCTTTGCTTCATTTCTATTCCCACTTTTCACTTCCTTCCCTTCCTCTGTACTCTACTTTTTTCACTTTCCATTACACTTATGCCTCATTTGCTTTTCCTTTCCTTTTTCCTTTTGTGTCCACACTTCCCTCTAGTCTTTTCTTTCCTTACGTCCTTCCTTCCCTCCGCACCATTTCATTTACTGACCTCTTTTTAACTTTCTTGTCACCTCCCTCCCTTCATAACCCATTTATTCCTGCTTTCCTTTCCAACCCTCCTCCCTCCTTTCCTCTGTGGGGAAATGAAGGGGACCACCCCACACCTTCTTCCTTCATATCTTGATTTATTTACACTTGCTTTCCTTTCCTTTTATTCTTTCCTTCCCTTACACTTTCTTCCTCCCCCGATGTCCTTTCTTCTTACTCTGCTCACTCTTATCCTCCGTTCTTACAGTCCTTCATGTCCTTCCCTAACTCCTCTCCTACAGTATTGTTTTATTCACTCCTTCCTTCACTCCTTAGCCTCCAGCCTTTTTCTTTCCTTCCCCAACTCTTCCGTACTCCTGCTTTCTGTTCTAGACTTCATTCTTTTCTCCCTCCTTTTTTCCTTCTTCCGCAACTCCTCTTCCATCCTCGCTTCAGTACAACCCCTCACCCCTTTCCTTTCCTTTCCTTTTCCTTCCAGCCATATTTCACTTCTTTCCTTCCCTAAATCTTTGTTGTAATTCACCTCTTCCTTTCCCTCCATCCTTTACTCCAGCCCTCTGGCCATGTTTTCAAGCTTTCCCTCCCCATCTTCTTCCCTCATTCTTCCTTCCTTTTTCTAAAATCCTTTAGTGACCCCTTTCCAGCCACATTTCACCTTTTTCCTTCTCCTACTCTCCCCCCCTTCTACTTTACATCTTTCTCTCTATTGATTCTGTTTTATCTTTTCTTCCCTCCCACTCTCTTCTCTTCTCCTCTCCTCTGCTCCCACTCTCTCCTCTACTCTCCTCCCCTCTCCTCTCTCTGCAGTGGATGACAGAGATTTACAAATTATTCCAGCCTGTCAGTGTGTTTACAGCCCGGTCTGTATTGACCTGCCTCTTCCACTCAGCCTTCCTCGCTGCAGCACAAACGTGCGCAGCCCTGCACACGTCGCTTCACTTCACCATCTTAAATACGAGCTCAGCAGCGATTTGCAATTCATACTTTTCGCCAAAACACACAAACATGGCTATTTTTAAATCAAAGGGGAGCAGATAAGAGCAGGCTGAGGTGACGGTGCTGGCACGACATGGTGCCATGTTCGCCTCACAGAGATGTGTTCATTGTGATTCAACAGGTGTTTAATCTGCTGCGGTGGAATGAAGCGATGTGATGGCTGAGAGCAGTTTGGCTGTAAATATTCCAGCACTGCAGGCAATGTCCTCTGTGTTTTTTTTTTTTTTTTTGTTAATTTAATCTGAATTTGAGAATTTTAAGCAAACACAGTGTCAACACATGTATAATGTGGATTTCTAAAGGCAGATTTCAGAATTGTGTAGGCACGATATAGCTGTGTGGGGAAGGCTCTGAATCATCATTGTAGACTTCCTGTAGGGAAATGCAGTTTGCATTTTGAGAGGGGTTGTGATTGTGTTTGGGGGTATTCAGACTTTAAACATCTGTTTTTGAATGATTAGTGCTCCTGTTTTTTTTTTATTCATACTTATTGTCAGTGGTTTGCTGCTGCTTTCAGATTAGCAACTTTTGTAACGAGTTTTATATTTGTCGAAGAGTCCAAACCAAACTTTCGCAAATCTTTGTTGGATGTGCTTCACCAGTAGAGTGGAACACTTGGTTTAATCGTGTTGTCATCTGATGTCATCTCTTAAGTTTTGTAGTTTTGTGAGCAACACAGCAACAGCAGCATGGTAACAGTGGCATAGTGCAGAAACAGCAGCCTCATTCCTCCATCAGTGCCTACACAGTGTTCAGGGACCAACACATTCTCATTCCAACTTGTCAAATACTGGCACTTTGTCAGTGGACCCAAATGGCGAAATATGACGCACTAGGTCCCTTCCTGTATCTAGTTTTTATGTTCTGGGACAGCATGTCAATTTTCACTTGTTACACGTGTGTCTTTCCAAAATACGCTTCTGTTTTCACAGGAGATGCACAATTTCTGCTTGTTACATGCATACAGTCTTTTAGAATACACTTACAACATACCTAAGATCCCAAATTTTTACAATTTTTTTCCTCAAGTTTATGGCCAAAAGCATGTGGTTAGGTGTAGAAAAAAACATCATGGTTTGCCTTACAATCAGTACGGCTGTTACTAATGTAACATCATGTGACATACAACACTACCATAGCATGCTACACATACTAGCACACTACGTTGTGATTAAAATAACTCCACTAACTTTTGGTTTCAAATGGGAAACAAACAGTGGGTTCCCGACTGAAAGTATGGTGTTTGTTGGACCCATTCCCCTCCCCACTGACCTGCCTTAAAGTGGCTTTCTTGCTTTTTATAATACAGTAGTTGCCAGTGGCATTAGAAAGTGCCACTGGTGTTGGGATTCACTGGACCACAGATGATTTGTCATTTGTTAAAATCTAAACTGGACATGTGGAAGCTTTTCCTCCTGAGATGGAGAGACCTCGCAGTTATCTGACACCCATCTCAACAGGATGCCCACCTCACACCTCTTTGAGAGACAAGTCTCAAAATGTGATTGGTCAGTACTTTTACAGTGTGATGTGACTCTGTGATGTCACCAGGCACAATGTAGAAGTTCTTCTCCCTTCACTACAGTCTTCCTCTTGCTCTTCCTTCTCCTAAGACTCTCGTGCCCTTGCTCACAGCAGGAGCACACAGACTTTAGTGTGCAAAGTACCCAACGTCTAACTCTGCAAGGACCCCGAGCGACCGGCTTCCTCGGATCTGCACCTTTGGAACAAGGACACAACAAAGACTGCTTCTAGAGCCACAGCTCTTTCCAGCCTTCTTCACCGGCTAACAAGGACAGCATCCCTCAAACCAACTCTTCCCTCAATCCATTCAGGATTTGGTAATGTAACAACTGGGCATAGCTTTATCACAGCTGTACAGGCTAAGCAAGACTGTTTAACTTGTTGTATGTGATTTAATGCTGTTTATTGAGTTATTGTTGTGATTGTCTGCAATTAGGTTATTGATTAGTTGGTTTTACCAAAGGAAGTCATGTTTAGTTTGCTAATGCTGTTCACAGACACCGTCTTGCATGTAACTAAACATCTTCTGCACTAATCCAGACCCTTTGCAACACAAATCGCATTCACATAGACTCACTTACAAATAGGCTTTCAACAGAGCTACACCCAAGCAGGCAACTCAAAGTTCCCGCTTCTTTTCTTTTGTCTTTGTCCTGACCACACGGTCAGACAAACACCTCCCCCGATCTGAAGCTAGCTTTGATCCGGCCATCTTGTAGTTTCTGTTGTCAGCCATTTTGCTTTGTATGCCAAACGGCCCTTCGATCACCACACCTGCCTTTGTCTTTCTCTCTCTCTCTCTCTCGCACACACACACAGACACACACCTACACACGTATACACACACACACACAGGCTTGTATATAGTTAGTTAGGATTTGTGTGTTTTGGTTTTGCTTTGCTTTGCTTTGCTTTATGAATAAATATAATTTTGGAGTTGTACCTGCTGTCTGTTTAATGTTGTACAAAAGTGAATGAATAGCCAACCTCTGCTACGTCAAGAACTCCGAAATGCTTCAGGCTTTATTATTATATTGGTTATGATTATTAATTTAATTATTAATTAAAATCCCAAATTAATAGTTTAGTGAACTTTATGAGATTAATTAAGTCACGTTATTTAACATAATTAATAATTCTTATTAATAATTATTAATTATTTCTGATAGCCAATTTGATACTTAAATTGTAGATTCCCTGAATTTATGTTGCCGCCGTACAAAGCCTATGAGTGTGGATTTACAACATTTTGGTGCCCCTTGATGAGGCCTAGTATTATCATTTACAACATATCTACACTGCTAAAAAAAAATACGGGGACACATAATGTTCATGGAATAACATCACATTAGTGAAAATTCAGGGATCAATTCATCCATTTAGGAAGCACAAGCGATTGTGATTCAGTTTTACCTCCTTTGGTGCAAATGAAAGTTACAACAGATGCAATAGGGAGGCAAAAACAAGACAATTCTCAAAAAAGAAATGGTTGTACTACGGGTGGCCACAGGTAACCGCTCTCCCTTCTGACTGATTCTTCTCTTGTTTCGTGTTCTGCTACTATCCTTGTCAGTACTGGTAGCATGAGGTGGTACCTGCAGCACAAGCAAGTTGCACAGGTGGTCCAACTCCTCCAGGATGGGACATTCATACATGTGGTCCTACGAAGGTTTGCTGTGTCTCCCAGCACAGTCTCAACAGCAAGGAGGCGATACCAGGAAACTGGCCATTACATGAGGAGAGCTGGACAGGGTCATAGAGTGACATCACCCCAGCAGCAGGACTGGTATCTGCTCCTTTGTCTGAGAGGGAACAGGAAGAGCACTGCAGGTGCTACAAAATGAACTCCAGCAGGCTAGTGGTGTGCATGTGTCTGACCAAACTGACAGAAATAGACTCTATGAGGGTGGCATGAGGGCACAGCATCCTCTAGTGTGATGTGTGCTCACAGCCCAGCACTGTGCAGCTTGACTGGCTTTCACCAGAGAACACCGGAATTGACAGGTCCGCCATTTTCACCCTGTCCTCTTCAAAGATGAGTGCGGGTTGCCACTGAACAAGTAACAGGCATGAAAGAGTCCGGAGACACAGTGGAGAATGTTATGCTGCCTGTAACATTATTCAACATGACCGGTTTGGCAGTGGGTCAGTGATGGTCAGGGGAGGCATATCTTCAGAGGGTCACACAGACCATCATGTCATAGCCAACGGTACCCTGACTGCTGTTAGGTACTAGGATGAAATCCGCAGAGTGACTGTCAGACCTTACGCTGGTGCAGTGGGCCCTGGGTTCCTCCTGGTGCAGGACAGTGCCCAACCTCATGTGGCCAGAGTGTGTAGGCAGTTCCTGAATGAAGAAGACATTGATGCCATTGACTGGCCCTCTTGTTCCCCTGACCTAAATCCAATTGAGCACCTATGGTATATTCTGTATCAGTGTATCTGATGCTGCCAAGTGCTGCCACAAACTGTCCAGGAACTCACTGATGCCCTGATCCAGCTCTGAGAGGACAACACAGGACAACTCATCAGAAGCATGTCCAGACATCGTGGGGAGTGCATACAGGCATACGTTGGCCATACACACTACGGAGACACATTATGAGTTGCTGTGATAAAATTCCCGCAAGTTGGATCAGCCTGTGCTTTCAATTTGTTACTTTGATTTTCAGTTTGATTTTCAATAAAGCCCTCAGTGGGCTGATGTTTTAGGTTTCCACTGAAAGTTTTTACAACATTGTAATCTCAACAAATTATACAATGTACATAAGATTTTCAACTTGAATAATTCGTTCATCAAGATTAGCTGTGTTATTTAAGTGTTCCCTTAATTATTTTTGAGCAGTGTATGTCCAAAGGTAGACAGCACAAGCTTTAAAGCAACTCTACCATTCACTTGAGACATCTTATCTGTGTTACTTGTCATGTGACATATCTCCATGCCTGTAACGGAGCAATACTGATACAGTATCAAACCAAGTCATCACATTTTGCTGCGTTGTAAATGGCCTTTCACATTTACATGTTGCATGCAAGGTATCCTCCTGCATCTGCAGTTGACGTTCCAGGACACAGCAACCAATGCCAGGCTGTGTTTGGCTCTCAATTCTACCAAAAGCAAGCTGTGGTCTCCTTGATAAAATCTGGGTTTGTTGGACCCATCTACTACTCCTCCCCCCTGCCCTATAGGGACTTTCCAGCTTCTTACGTTATGTCTTTACTGGCAGTGTTTCAACTTGTAGCAGTCCAGTGGCATTTCATACTGCTGCATCAGGTGTCGTCCAGCCACATTATGAACTGACACCGCCCATCTGTATATCATATTGCCATATAGGGTGCTGTCCAGCCAACCAGTAGACTACCATAACACCACTAAAGGTTACGCCAGGCCGCGTTATGAACTGACGCTGCCCGGCTGCATATCACTGCTATCTGGCCAACTGGCGGCATATCATGCTGTTGCATCAGGTGCTGTCCGGTTGCATTATGAACTGATGCTGTCCGTCTGTGTATCACTGCTATCCAGCCAACTGGCAGCGAATCAGACAATTATGAACTGACACCACCCATCTGCATATCAATACCATCTGGCCAACTGGCAGTGTATCATACCGCCATGAAAGGTGACTTTTTGGGTCAGGTGTTTTACATCAAATTCACTGACAAAGTGGCAGTATTTGGCGACTTCAAAACGAGAATGGGCTGGAGTATCAGATTGAAACATCCCTTGCAGTGTGCCTTCGAGTTTCTGTGACAGCTTAGTGTCTGACTGATCTAAAAACTCACCAGCAAATCCAGTGGATATCCTGTCTTCCCTCTTCTCTGTTCTTTTTAGCTGATGACTCATGAATTGAAGTCCTCAGGATAAGGGTGATTTTAGCTGACATTATTAACAAAGCAAGCTCACTATCATTCCAACTCATGTCTGTACATTCACTCTTTGTGCAATCATGCCAACCTGCTTTACTTTGCGTCCAGGCTTAGAACATAAAAACACTGTCAGATGAGAAAGGACAAATTTGGGAATAGATTAATTTGGAATGGCTTTCGTAATAAAAGCAGGGGAATTTAAAAGGTTTCACACCACTGGGAAGTCACTTCTTTCTTTTTATCAGCTACATCCCCATGATTACTTCACCAGGATCATATGTATGTGCCCCTACTAGCAGGTATGCTGTATATGTGCACACACATTTACACACACATAAAACACCTGAATACACAGCATTCCACATTCTAGGGGCAGGCTAAACCGCTCGTTGCAGGGTCATGGCTTGGCTATGGTCCAGACCCACTGATAGAGCGCATAAAAGAAAGACTTGTTGTAATGAATGCCCCCTTTCTTGTGTGCCTGCACACAGAGCGAAGGAAACATGCAGCTCTGCCTCCTCCGTAGTCAGACCTGATCTGAGTTGGGGTTTGGTGAAGGTGGGGGGCTACTACCTCCACAGCTGGCAGACTCCTATTGTTATTATTATTCTCCCCACAGGAATCCACAGTCGTTAAACAAACCCAGGTATTGTATATTGAGAATTGGAGCGTAGGGGGAAACGGTCAATGGGTGGATGAGGGGAGTGTGCGTGTGTGTGTGTTAGTGTGTGTGTGTGGAGGCCAGAAGGGGTGAGGAGATTGGAGGTAGAAATATAAGTGAGGTATTACTCATCAAAGGCCTTGCTGGCAGCAAAGTGGTTAGCCTAGCTTAGTATAAAGACTGGAAGTGGAGTAAAACAGCTAGCATGGCTCTGTACCACACCTGACAATCCAGACTGTTCTCATTCCGAAGCCATCAAATGCCACCGCTTTATCACTGATTTCAGCATCAGACACTGACGCCAAAGGCCACGTTGCATGGTGGCGTGATATGGTGCTGGACAGTGTCAGCTTATAATTCAGCCAGACTGAATCTTTCATTGTGTTATGATATGCAGCCAGTCTGCCAAACAACACGTGTCACGGCAGAATGAAAAGCAGCTGGACGGTATTGATTTGAAACTCTGCCGGTGACTATGAAATATAAGGAGTTGGAAAATCCCCATATGGTGGGCAGGAGGGGTGGTGGATGGGTCAACGAAACCTGGACTTTCACTCGGGAGCCCACTGTTTGCTACCTGTATGAATGTAGAGCCAAACCATGGTAATTTTTCCTAAACCTAACCACATACCCAACCACCTTTTGTTGCCTAAAGACCACTTCAGACCAAAGACAAGTTGAAACAACAACAACAACAACTTGCAATGCGCCATTCTGCAATGTTGCAAAAACCTGCCGGATCACAACAATGCAACTACATGGTTCGGCATATCATCTCTATGCAACAACTCTTTGTCTTTTACATGGCTTCTCAACATAAATGTGTGTCCCCATTGTGTCTCTAAGATCATCCTAAGAGCATCTGTCTGTCGGGGTGGCGGTAGCTCAGTCCATTCGGACTTGGGTTGGGAGGTCACCTCCTGGGCACTGCCCAAGGCACTGAACCCCCAACTGCTTGGGGCGCCTGTCCAAGGCAGCCCCCTCAGTCTGACATCTCTCCTTTTAATGCATGTTTTGGTCCTGTTTGTGCATGTCTGTGTATTTCAAGCCTGTGTGTATATGAAAACAGAGTGAACAAAAGTGATTTCTCCCTTGGGGATCAATGCAGTATATCTTCTTCTTTTTTTTCTTCTTCTTCTTCTTCTCCTTCTCCTTCTTCTTCTTCTTCTAAAATGTATGTTCCAAAAGGCCAGTCAGATTTGCCGCTCCAATGTTTCCTCGGATACACATTTGTCAATGCAAAATATGTGTGAAACACATACCATCTCACACACGTGATCCACTTTTGTTAGCAGTTTCATAAATACTGATCTGATCTATCTATTTTAAGATAGATCAGTATTTTATATATATTTTTTTTTAAGTATTTTTAAAAGACCCATTAATGTTTTGTATATTTTTAATATGTGCTGCACTTCCCTGTCTATTTTGCCTCAACAATAACTAAATTCTTACCTAACATGAAAGCTCAAAGATCTTTCATTTAAGGATAAGTCTGATATTTTGCACTTTGAGCCCCATTCCTGGGTTGTTTATGATGAAATAGAGTTGTTAAGACCAAAATCTTGACGATTGCTCCTTCTCTGAGAATTTGAGAGAATTTGGCTTTCCCCTGCCTGGCTTAACA
>JAPZEB010000007.1:28964091-28977773 GCA_029783705.1 Chaetodon striatus
GTTATTCAGTTAATGATTATTTTGTTTTGGTGGGTCACCTGAAGATTTACAGAGGCTCTGTCTGGCTACCCCTATGAAAAAAATTCTGGGGGCGCCCCTGCAAATTGATAAATATGCCATGTGTAATAAACATTACTTGAATTGTTTTGATCTGTTTTCTTTTAATCTTGTTATTTTCTTTTAAGATTCTAGATGGTCTGACTCCCTAATATATCTCACAGGTTGTACTCCTGTATGACCCTGCTTATACACTAAAATCCTCGGGCAGGGGCCTTCTATCTATCCTAGACTCGTCTGAAGACTTGAGGGGGGACAGAGCCTTGAGATAAGTGCCCCAAGGTTCCAGAACACTCAGTCTAAAGAAAAAAGACTGAGTTAGTGGTTTCTTTTGAATCTAAGCTCAGAATGTATTTTTATTGCACTGCTATCCCTGACTTTTATTCTGTTTTGGGAGTTTTATTATTTTTAATTGTTTTGTTGCTCTTTTAGGACCTTAGTTCTGTTATTGTTACATTTTAATTTGTTGTTACTTGTAATTTTGTTGCCACTTTGTAATTTTTTTTAATAAGTGTTAAATGCATAAATGTGTTTTTGTTCTTGTTGTAACAGTTATCAATATTATTATTGTTATTATAAATGATAAGAATGAAAATAATGTATTTTTGAAAATGAAAATACATTTTTTAAGAAGTACACAGTATTTTCAAGAATGAATCATTTTAACATTTTTGTTTTTAGATTTCAATTTAATTAATGTTATATTTTTTAGTTAAATAGGATTTGTTTTGCAATTTTTTAAATTTTTGCTCTCACTTTAGAATTTAATTATTGTCATACATATTTATGATTATTATTATTATTATCATCGTTATTATTATTAGTAGTAGTAGTAGTAGTAGTAGTGGTAATAGTAGTATTGTTCATAAGTGTAAGAGTGCACTAGTATTTATGATCTACTGTAACTATTATCAGCATGTGCAGCACACTGGTTTCATGATTTATCTCTGTCTCTCTGTGCTATTGTCTGCTCAGACCATTTTACCTGTCCAACATTCTGCAAACCAAACTCACATTTCTACACTGCTGCCGCAGTCGTCCTATTGTCAGTCAAATACATTTAGCACTGGCAGATGATCCAAACCTTCTGCACATTGAAACACAAAATACAACACAAAATTAAACCAGTATACACACCGCATGGTTTGTGTCTGTATGTGCTGTATGTGTTGTATTGTTATCTGCAGGTGTAATCTGATACACAGAGTCAGATTACACCTGCAGACATTGTAACATGATGGTCTAAAACAGGAGAAACAAGACGCTCAGGTACGGTCTATTCAAGTTGTTTTACAGGAGGGTTTGGGGAAAAACAGTGAGTCCAACCTGAGCTGAGTGTTAGTTCACTCTGCTGTGCGTCTTGGCTTCAGCACCAAACGTGAGCTGCTTCATATGACTGCCAGATACGGGGAAGCTTTGATCATGTCAGTCTGAGCTGTAATAATCAGATCCAGTCTGCAGCACAGCTCTGACTCTCAGAATTGGAGCACTGTACCAACGTGTATTCTGGTGCTTTATTTGTCACAAGTTTTGGTGTATTTGAGCTGCTGGAAAGTCTTTCATTGGGTTTTCTAATTGGCTGATTATCAGCCAATAAATGGACAGATTCATGTAAATGCTGATGGCAACATTACCTTAATCACCCTCAGTTAATACAAAGGGCTGGTCTGTTTTTTGGATCAGACCGGATCTGTTCTCGTGAAGAACCTTATTTAACCCCCTCCTCTCATGTATATATTTAATCCAAGCAGCAACCTTTAGGTCTGATAAATAAAGGCAGCAACAAGTGCCAAAAAACTGCACTTCCTCCTAGGCCACTTGAGGCTGTCTCTTAGAGCAAGTCAATCCCCATAGACTCCCATGTTAAAATGCACAACTTTACAGCAGAAATTACCATGTTTACAGCCTGGCACAAAAACAGTTTTAGTCTCTATAGCTAATTTCAACATTCATGACAACTGTATGGGAGTGATGTTTTATATAAGTCACCCGATGACATTGCATTAAGGTTTAAAATTATGTATAATTAAGGGCATGGCCACTTTGAGTGACTACTACTACTACTACTACTACTACTACTACTATTATTATTATTATTATTATTATTATTATTATTATTATTGTTGTTCTCTATGTTGTGGTATGTATGTGTCTGAAAGAGGCTCTGGATGGGTGGGTGGGGAAGACGGACTAACCTCTGAGAGGGGAAGGGACCAAAAACTGGTGTGGGTGGAGTTACAATAGATAACAGCAGAATACTGTTAACACCAAAATGAAAAGAGCTGTACAGAGTTTTAAAAAACAGGATGGAATGTGCAACATATGTGCAACATTTGTACATAATGCAATAACTCCAGAATCTTCCAAAATGTGTGTATCTATACTTGAATTTAAATTAAAGTTGAACAATTCTTGTATGTGAGCTACTGGTGGAGTGAGGACACTAATACAATACTGAGTTAAGATTTAATGTTAATGTCAGCCATTTTATGAAATCTAACATCAAAACTCTTAAGTGCTTCCTGACTTCGCAACTCTCACTGAAAGCCTATATGGCTACAGCTTCACCATTGCCCTCATGCAGTGGTGGGAGAAGTACTCAGATCCTTTACTGTAGTATAAGTAGAAATACCAGTGTCTAACCATACTCCATTACAAATAAAAGTTGGAATTAAAAATGATACTGAAGTAAAAGTACACAAGTATTAGCAGCAAAATGCACCAAAGTACTCACAATGCATACTGGCTCTTTTCATTGTTATGGAGTTATTATTTGATCCTTTTTTTTCCACTAATAATACGGGAAAGAGTATTTTGATGTTGTAGTTTGTTAATTTGGAGCCAATGCAGATATTTTGTGTACTACTGGGTAGATTAGTAGAATAGCACGTTATCATATCATATATTTTTATATGTACAGTGTCTAAAGCTGTCAAATAAATGTACTGAAGTAAAAAGTACAATATCTTTGGAGTAGTGGGGTGTTTTGGTGGAGAAGAAGTAAAAAGTAGAGGAAAATGGAAATACTCAAGTAAAAGTATGTTAAAATTGTACTTACATAAAGTACCTTAGTACTTGTCATGTCAAATATCTCAGTTTGACAGGGACCAGAGTGACGCTATAACCAGCATCACCCTGACATTTGGAGAAGCTCTGAGAGTTTCATTTAGCTGTCATGTTTTTAGAGACACTTCCTGGGAACTCGTCTTTTTGTGGTTTTGATGACTTTAAGTGAAAAATACCAGTGCAGTGATTTTTATTATCACAGTTGATCTAATGGAGTTTTGAATGGACTGACCTGCACAAGGGAACTACATACTCTGACTAACTGTTGACTGTAGATTTGTTGCACCACACTTCCACTTCTTACACCATTTCTTTATATTTTCCCTCAATAATGGATCTGTGTGCTTTTTGTATGTGTGAATCTAACTGTAAACTGGTGAGTGTCTGTATGCTATAAAATATGGAGTAACTGTGAGTCTTTATATAAGGATTTGAGACGCCACGAGCCGCTGTTGACTGCAGAACAGCAGAAGGTGGATGCATTCCTGAGGCTACGTGCTTTATACACAACAGATGAGCAAATGGGAATGAATCCAGACACATACTCACACAGCAAAATATCCTTCTCTGTTTAAGGGAATAAAGGTTTTCATCGGCAGCCTGCAGCACTTCATACAGGAGAGGAGATGGACATTGTGTCATCATGCCGGTCTGAACTGAGGAAGACTTTATGAAGTAGAAAAAGACTATCTGGTTGTTGTTCAGTATCTTTTTATAAAGCTGAAACATGAGCCTGGGGTTTCTGTCCATAGATTAGAGGATACATTTTTGTCTATTCATGTTTTCAAACCCAGAAAAATCTGTGTTAAAGTATTGTTTCTGTGTAATTTTCTCCCTGCAGTAGAGCTGCAATGATTAATTAATTAGTTGTCAACTACTAAGGCACTTGCCAACTAATCAATCAATTGGTTTGAGTAGTTAAGAAAAAAAAGGTCAAAATTCTCTGATTTAAGTTTCTTAAATGTAACCATCGCTCAGCCTGAAGGCTCATAACTGGTGATCCTTACAGCACTCAACACTGCCATCTTTACCCCAAGCTTGGTGGGCTATTAAGCTGTGAGGTGGGATCAACATTGTTTTTTACTCATCTATAAAGCTTTGATACAGATGCTTCCACTCTATATTTCATCCCTTTTAACTCTGAACTTACATAATGTTGGTATTTGCTCACAGAACAGGTTGTTGCTCCACATTCTCTTATTTAGAACTGGACTAGGAAAATACAATTTTCTTACAGTGCAACTCACACATGGAATAATTTGTTAAGACCTTAAACTTGAACACTCTGCTGCCATTATGGCTGTTTAAATGCCTTATTTCAGATCTTGTTTAAATCATAAATGCTTTTAACTGTAGATCTACTCCAAAGCATGTTCACTATACTCTAATGTAACGTTTAGCCATTATATATTATGATTGTTTGAGTTTTGTACGATTTTATTTCTATTTTAACTGGTCTGAATATTGATTATCTGTTTATTATAACCAAATTAGATTAGCTTATTGATTATTCTTTTTATGTCTTTGTTCATGCTGATTATGATTGGGTCCCCCTCAATAAATTTGCCGAGTCTTAAATAAAGGTTTGAATGAATGAATGGAAAATATTTTCTTTCCTCCTCAATGAAAGTAAATTCAATATCTGAGTTGGGGATAAAACAAGACGTGACAATGTTAATTTGGGCTTTGAGAAACACTGATGGACTTTTTCTTTTACTGTTTTCTGACTTGTTATTAATTGACAATGAAAATAATTGTTAGTTGCAGCACCTTTGGTTACATTGACACTTTTTTATTGTTTTGGCTGTAATAACAAACTTGTTTTAAGAATATCAATGAAAAGGTTTGGCTGGGAAAATAGTTGTATGTCTTTCATTATTGTTACCTTTATACACCAACTGTGCCTGTATTCTCCTCAGCATATTATATAGTACACAAAAGTATCTGTAGCACCACCTAGTGTGCATTTGGTGTCCTGCTACACAACCATCTTAAGGTACGGTATATGGACAAGTATCGGGGGCACGTCCATATGAGGCATTTATTTACACTCATTCATATCAATCGGGTGGACAAAATTATAGAAACACCTGTTTGTTTAGTTGTTTAATCTAATGCAATTCGACAGCAGCACAAACTGCATCCTCATAACCATACAGTTAAATCAACACTTGCTTAAGAGTTATGATATCCATCATTAAGGGAGGATGTATTGCAGGACTGTTGTATCAAACCACATTAGTTTTAGCTATGTGTACCTAATAAACTGGAGTGCACATAGATGCTGAGTAAATTATCCAATCAGAAAAAAAAGGCCAACTGGTGAATGAAACATACTGAGAAACACACATAGGCCTATTGCTTATCTATATACACTGAACAAAAATATAAATGCAACACTTTTGTTTTTGCTCCAGTTTTCATGAACTGAGCTCAAAGATGTACAACATTTTTTTATATACACAAAAGACCATTTCTCTCAAATATTGTTCACAAATCTGTCTAAATCTGTGTTAGTGAGCACTTCTCTTTTGCCGAGGTAATCCATCCCACCTCACAGGTGTGGCATATCAAGATACTGATTAGACAGCATGATTATTGCACAAGTGTGTGTAGAACGTTTGGAGCTTTAGTTTGCCCCAGATGCAAACTCACCTGACGCCATGCTCCACCATTTGACGGTAGACCGTTCTTTCGCTAACACCAAGCAGATGAGTTGTGTCGCGGACAGTCAAACCTGCTAACAAATAATTCTCCACGGCTTCCATGGGTACTTCGTGGGATGGACGCCCAACTGCTCCACTGTTGTTATAGGAGCTTTGCGCTGGTTCCAGTTTCAATCATTGAACCACTTCATTCAGGTTTCTGAATACTATAGGGTGAATCTCTGTATCAGATAACACAGTCAAATTTTCCAGGTGTCTCTCAACTCGGAACAGCATGAAGTCCGGACAAACATTTTCAGCCATGTCGCCCAAAATTCTGAGCTCTCTCGCAATTGTTCATCGGTGTATATCGATTTCTAGTTGTGTATAGCCCCTCCTTGTGATTTTCGGAAGGTTACACTCGGGAGCGAGACAAGTACAATCGATCTGTGAAATCACATATAGATGAACCAATGGCTGCTAAGTGACACCATGAAGACACACTCCCTCATTATCATATGGGTGAGGAAATATAGAATATAGAAATATAGAAAAATGGATATGAACTGAGAGTAAACTGTTGGGCATAAAAAAACGGTTTGCCGTCACTGTGAGACAAAAACGCAGATGGGTATGAGTTACTAACAAGCAGCTGCTAACAGCAAACTGATATCTGTTTGCTAAATAAATCAACAGCAACTGGGATAAGCTAATGCTAAATCATAGCCAGTTAGCTTGAGTGTGTTACAGGTTCAATTGACTGTGCAAACTTAATTTACTCACTTAATTTAAACATGGCGTACGCAATGCAAGTATCTTCATGTGTAAACTGAAAACACACTTTCATTGATGTAAGAATATTTTTAAAAGTAGCCAACTCATAGCTCCAACTCACCAACAGAAAGGCGGTGGGATCCCTTAAACATGACGCGTACCCAAAATTCAACATGGTCTTGACGTCAACTTCACATTCCTTATGTTTGACACTAAACATAAAACTTTCATGCAGTGGTCGAAACATGCAGAGTTACCAAAATATTAATTAGACATTACATTTTACAGTTCCAACTGTACACCACTGGTCTTTGTAAAAAGGACCTGAGCTGACAGTTTCGAAGACTCGTCACAGTACTGTGGTGTGTGCTGGTTTGATTGCTAATGCCTGAATAGCCAAGACACACCCCTCTCATTATCATATGGGTGAAGAAATACATAAATAAATAAATAGGGAAATGAATAAATAGAGAAATAAATGAAAACAGAAATAAATGTAAACATAAAAGAATAGATTCGGAAATAAATAAATATGAAAATAAATGAATACGGACAATAAGTAATCTGTCAAATTAATAAATAAATTGTATTTATTTATTTTTTATATATCTGTGCATATTTATTCATTTTCAGATTAACCTGCACATTAATTTGATAATTTGGCATTTTATTTCTACATTTCTTTCTTTATGATTCCATTTATTTATTTATTAAGCCATTTATGGATTTATTTTTGATTTTGGCAGTTTCGGTCCCTGGTGGCATCTTGGGAAACATGGCGAGACAACAATGAAAGTTATGTAGCAGAAATCTGAGTAATGTGGATGAGTCCAACAACCAGCTACTTTCACCCTGGAGGCTGGTGTTCGCTTCCCATAAGACTGTAAAGCCAAACCCCGTTCTTTTTTCCAAAACCCAACCACGTGTATGTGGTGACTAAATGTAACCCAAATGTTTGTTGTTTAAGAAGAAAAAAAAGTCAATTCGAGGTGTTGTACCATGTAGTGTGCTTATTTTAAAAGAGACTGCATGCAAACTGTACATTTCTTGTGAAAACAGAGGTGTATTTTGAGAACAGACAATGTATGTAACAGGCTGAAGTTGACACAGTGTTCCAGTATGTCAACAACCAATGCTCCCAGGGTACCTTGCACGTCACATCTCAATGTGGAAAGTCCATGACCAAGTGTCGATATGTGATGAGGTCAAAGTTATAATGTGTTGGACACAGCCACAAAGGCGGGGGAAGACATAGATGTATGTTATTATTAGAGGGTTCAATAGTCAGGTTCACCTTTGAAAATACTGTTCAAAATGTCATAGTATCTCTTACTTACCTCTGCCCCAATCTGTCACCACCCACAAGTTCACACTGTTCAGATGTGCTATTCCACACAGGTGAAGGGGGCATGGCCTTGAGGAACAAAGGAGAATGACATTGTTTGGGGAGGGATGTTTATTTTGTTTGGGGAGGAGAGAACAGAGGAGTGAGATTGGAGCTGGGCAGCCTGCCACATAGAAGGACCACGTATGAGTTATGGTGGTACCTCTACCGACTGGAGGCAGCAGTGAAACTAGTATGTATGGAGGACCATAAAGATTGAACAAACCTTTAAGCTCAGGCCAGATTATTTCTTTTTCTTTTTTTATTTGACAGATGATGAGTTTCATTCTTTTTTTGGATTGTTTTTGTTTTGTTTTTTTGCAATACATTGCTTTTTCCTGGCTTTTATTTTGCTGTTTTAAAGGAAGGACATTGAACATTTCTTTTTGGTTAGATTACTTTCATGAAGGAAGACTGTTTTGAGTCAGACAAAGTGAATTATTTACTATAGTGGACATTAATCCAGTTATTTTCCTTTTATTTTAATTGAGGAGGGTGTGTCAATATCTTCATAAATTAAGTTCAAATTTACATTTAAGTTTTCTTCTGGTACAAAATTTAATTAAAAAATTACACAAATGCCCCAGATATTTAAAATGACATAAAAAGTTTTGCCTAAATAGTTTAAGGCCAATAAACCACACTATTATTGTGCACTTAGCATATTGTCAAGTGTTGGGGCTAAACATGTTGAGTTTCCCAGCATGCCAGGAGACATGGTGTTCAAGGCCATAAGGCCATTACGCAATGATTTATGTTTATGTATTTCACATTAGTTCTAATGGGTTACAGTTAATGTTGTGGTAAAACACATTTTGCACCATGAATTATGTTGTATACACAGTTAGTGACCTCTGCCTGTAAGGGTAATAGAGTGTTTAACATAAAGGTTGTGTTGAGGTGAAAGAAAGAGCACTTCTTGATTGAGAATTGATTTCTTTGCTTTATTGTTGGCAATCCAGAAACCTAAGCATACCAAAATATAACTTTTTTATAGTTTAATAACATTATTAAAAACTGTTATATTGTGTGTACTCACTGTTTTTATTTTCATGACATAGAATTAAAAGCACAAACAAGAACAACAACAAAGTTATGTTAAACTGACAGATAATTCCTGTCAGACAGGGTCATGCAGCACATTTATTTTGTGTCCGGTAAACTCAAAACTTGTGTTACTGTATTGTACTAAACTAAAAGTTTTGAGTGCATGCTGTTTCTGAAAAAAATTAAGTGGAGTGAGTTAACTGGGGTCAACAGTGTACTCTTTGTCTTTCAAATTCTGATGGCAAAAATGCTAAAACCTTTTTACAGATGCATTGATGTCACACCATCACAGCTCATCTCTGCACACTGTGGTCTGTTTACATTCGTCTGTTTATCAGTGCTACGTCTGATTGGTTGCAGGTCTATCCAGTTTTCATTTATGACCATAGACAAAAGCATTTTTGTCTATGACCGTTCGTGACGGCCCTTCAAAAATGAACTGAGAGGTTCCATAATAATTTGCATTTACAATTTGGTCTGTCAATGTCAGGCTTGTGTTGTGTCCAGGCAGCACTAAATGACTTAATCATTCATTTTGGGAGTTTGTGTCCACCTGATAAATGTAAGTCCAATGTTCACTCTCTTTTATGTCTGGTTTTGTCTCCACCATCTCCTAAAATGAATAGATGTCTCTTTAGCTGATAAATGCTCTGCTATGTCCACCAGCTACTCTCTGTGTCTTTCTGCTGAGCAGGGAGTGTACAGTACGTTTGTCATAGCTGAAAACATGATTGATTTGAGCTATGTTTGTGGGCTGAAAAACCAAAACAATAAGCTAAAAGAGGTTCACTAGCAAGGACCATGCCACAACAATATGTCATTAAAAGGTTCAATTGTAATTCAGGAGGTGTCAGATGTTAAGGCATGATGAATGGATGTAAGTGGGGGTGAAGGTGGAAGAGGGATGTCTTCTGCAAGGTTGGTCAGGGTGGATGTACTGAAGATGGGGCAGAGGGAGACTCAATGTGGCGGTTCAATCTCAGGAGTTTTTCCACCTGAGCTGATTACAATATTTCGAATGAGACATGAGAGAGGTATGCACCAGATTAAATAAGAGATGAAGGAAGAAGCGAAGAGCGGATGAAGGAATGTGGTAGGGATAAGCAAAGGGAAGGATGGGGTTAGAATGATGTAGGAAGGAAAATGGATGAAGGGAAGGGCAAGGCAGGGCCGGTGGGTCAAGAAATCTGGGACAAGCAGAGCAGGATGGGTTGACCAGGTTTAAGTTGACTTGTTAGGTAGGTAATCAGAGGTATGGTTCAGGCGTGGCCCTGCTTTCGAACCTAAGTTAACAAATTAACTTCATTTAATGAGCTCAGTAGAGCTAAGGGAAACGGCAGAGTCTTCTTACATAACATGTAGTCATTTGAGCTACTGTTACTGCATTAGTGCAGCTTTTAACAGTTTTAAACAATAAATGCCAGCTGCCTGACGACACAGACGGTCGTTTCAGTGGTTATTACAATGGCCATGATAATCACCAAAATACAAAAGTGCAAGCTTAAGGCTGTGGGATGTGGTGTTTTTGTCAAACACTTGCATGGCATTAACCCAGAACACCTGTGTGTCTACTGCTGAGTGATCTTGTTGATTATCACCAACCACATTATCATATGCTGACTTTGTGCTGTTGGTTTACAACCCAGGCAGCTCCAATTTACATGGATGTTTCTTTGTCTCTTATTATTTTTTTAGTGTTTGTCAAATGTCCAGAATTCCTCAAGATATTTTCAGCTCCCATAACTTGCCTCCCTTTCTCTTACTCTGTCAGCCTCACAACCCCTTATTAGCTGACATTTCCCAAACAACCATGTGAGTGTTTCCTTGACCTTACAGCACTAACACCCAGCACGAGTGGATATGATTAACAGCGATTGCCACATCTTCGATCGTGCCACCCTTAAAGCTTATCCTAAGTAGAATCCATTAACCTTAACATGGTGCAATATGCAATTCGATGCACTTTAATGTAAGCTCTTGGCCCCAGCTCCAAAAAAGCCTTTAGAGAGGAAAAATGCACAGCGGTGACTGGATTTGAAACAAGAAAGTGCCAGTGATACATGTAAGCCAAGACAAGCCGACTCAGTGGGCTACATTCTAATAACCCACCTCTGACTGGGAGACGAGCGGGTGCAGGGGGGAGCCAAACAGCCTCTTAATCCCAGTTTGGCTCTTTTGATTCTGTCAGGCAGTGTTTCCTGCTGGCTCTGATAGCCTGACAAGTTGTGTAAATCAAATGTCCAGGGTTCAATGGGCCTGTGTAAGTGGTGTGTTTATAGAAACTGTATATCCATGTGAAATTGTAGCTGGCAAAATCTTCATCTTTTTTGTCTTTTTTGCTGCTTATTGCCACCAACCCCTAAGGATTTTATTCATTTCCTGGTTTAAACACTTGGCCTCTCTAGGACTATTATTTTACAGCCTGTTTTAGAGAGGAAGATGACCTCTGGTTGAATTTCGAAATCCAAATCCTACATTTCAGGAGACAGATGTTCTGTACGGGGGATTTGAGGTGCACGTGTTCCCCCTATGTGGGCTATTTGCACTAT
Source organism: Chaetodon striatus (assembly GCA_029783705.1). NCBI lineage: Eukaryota > Metazoa > Chordata > Actinopteri > Chaetodontiformes > Chaetodontidae > Chaetodon > Chaetodon striatus. The sequence goes on from JAPZEB010000007.1 coordinate 28,975,614, forward strand.
TCTTCTGAGAAGTTAGTGGGCGTCACATAAAGTAGAATGATTCAACATTTCCTGATTTACACAGCAATGCTAGCAAGTTAATGAGAAGTGAATTATTAACTAAGAGACTATTGTTTTCTATGTATTATTTACCATAAATCAAGTTTATAGGTGATAAACAGATATTAAGGCATCCACAACATGTAGAGATTGATGCACCATGCAGCAAAATGTTCAGGCCCACATTAACTTTACCAAATATAGAAAATAAATCAGTAAACTAGAATCAACGCTTCGCCGTTGCATGTCTCCACAATCCATTCAAGCTGCAGTCATAGTTTACATCCATGTCTATGAGAACATCAGCACAGAAGACTTATACAATTAGCAAATTGTCATCTACAGGTAAAAAAAAAAAATTGCAGGCATACGTAACATTCCAAGACATACAAAGAAGTCTGTTGGAGCAGTATCCTAAACCAGAAACATAAATTCAGCCATTTTGAAAGTACTTTTTGTCTGTAGGCCATTTCTTTGTCATCTCCAGGCATTGTATTTTAACAAACTCCTCCTATAGATTTTATCGGATCAACTTCACATTTAGTTCATATGATATACAGATGTCGGCTATGCTTAATTGCAAAGCTTTTAGTTTTGGTTGAGTAGCGTGACCATGATGGCGTGACAAAATCTGATGTTTCAAGATCACACAGGAACCTGTTGTAATTTGACTTTACAGTGTCCAATCTGTCCCAACTTTCACATGCTGAATAAGTGTCCAAGTCTGAAGAGGCCTACATGTCAATATTTTGTTATTCTTATAGCACCACCTACTTACAACAAGAAATCACACATGCCAATTTGTAGTTAGTCAAAAAGCATTCATTCTTTGCTCCCAGGCTTTTCTTGCCTTGTGTATCCCAGTATCTATCATTTAAGAGTAAGCACACAAATATGTGATCTCATATGGTATTTGTCTTTGGGTGTGTTAAGGGGCCAACACATTATTTGCAATTAAACAGGAAGTTGTTGTAACGTCAGTGTACATCGTCCAATCTGCCCCGTATTTTACATGTTTTAGAAGCCTCCAGACCTGAAGACATCAACATGCCCATTAGGTGCCATAGCCACTGCGCCGCCTACTGGCAACAAGAAGAAACCTAAGATTAGTGTCACCAATTCAGTATCTGACTAAACGTCTCCAATTTTGTTCCTCAATTATGACATTACGTAATGTCCAGAAAAGTGTCTTTGCAAAACAATATGATCTCACAGTGAAGTTGACTTGAAGTTGAATTGGATGTTTTTGCCAGTTCCCTCAAGGTTTCTTTAGTTATCTTGTTCATGATAATAAAATGGATTCAAGTTCACAGTGACCTTTGACCTATGACCACCAAAATCTAGTCAGTTCATCACTGAGTCAGAGTGAACGTTTGTGCCAAATTTGAAGAAATTCCCTTGAGGTGTTCTTGAGATACCCCATCCTATATGAATGGGGCAGATGTTTATACGTTCGGATGGACAGATGGGCAACCCTACGTTCGGACAGACAGATGGACGACCCAAAAACATAATGCCTTTTGCCACAGCTACCACTGGCACAGACGCATAAAAATAAACAGATTCCATGCAGCTCATGCATTGCCAGATCATTTTTCCAGGGCTTAAGCCCCAAATATAATTTGAAATGTATGCCTCTTGAGCCTGACAAAAAAGGTAATGTGAGTGAATGTTCAATTGTCTTTGTAAAATACCAGCCTGTCAGAATAAATGTAGGTTTGTAAACTGACCCTGTGTGTGTGTGTGTGTGTGTGTATGTGTGTGTGTATGTGTGTGTGTGTGTATGTGTGTGTGTGTGTGTGACAGAGAGAGAGAGAGAATGTGTGTGTTGGGGGGTTACAGTGGAAAGAGTATTTCATTTTTTTTATTTTTTGTATGAATAATTCAATTTGCAAAGTTACCAGTAACTAAAACTTTAAAATAGATGTAGTGGAGTAAAAATGCAATATCTCAACATGTTCTCATCCCATGTCATCACAAATCTTTGTCAGTGGCCTTTCATGTTTACATGTTACATGGTAAGCATCCTACTATGTCTACTGTTGACGTTCCAGGACTTTGTAACCAATGCAGGGATGTCAACAAAAGCACATGGTTAGGTTTAGAAAAAACATCATGGTT
>JAPZEB010000007.1:28998848-29023953 GCA_029783705.1 Chaetodon striatus
TATATATATATATTTATAAGACAAGATAAGGTAAAATACACCTTTAATTAATTAATCCCACAATTGGGAAATTCCAGCGTTGCAGCAGTGAAGAAGAGAAATAGTCAGATTTTTTTTTTATACTAGGCATGCGAAAGATACAAAAATACAAGTAACGGTCCAATACTGACAAACTGAAAGAGAAATATCACTGCCTATTGTAGAAGAGTCAGACATCATGCTGGGACAAGGACAGTAGTCCAAATCAATAGCCTAGTTGAGCTATAACCACAGCTCAAAATAAAATGTGTATGTCAATGTACTGAGTGGGTATAAGGCCTGAAATATTGTCCATGGGACAGATGTAAAGCTTTGGGTAGCCCTGCACTAAAATGATAAACTTCTCCCCCATATTTATCATAGACTAACATTTTTGGAAGAAAGGAATGATATCTGCTGGCTGTGATTGACTGTTTCTTGTCACATTGCAAAAAAAAAAAAAAAAAAAAAAAAAAATGAGCGTGAGGCTGTGCCATGAGATAAAAGCAGTTGCCCTTGCTTTTGAATGCACCCTCCATGGGTCTACACTCACAACAGCTGACTTGAGGGCACAAGAAATGTAGCATGTGTTCGGGCCCTTTTGCAGTCAACAGGTATAGATCAAGCTACATTTTAAAACTGCTGCACAGGCAAACATTTCTAATCTATCTGATCTCACCATAATAAAATAATTACATTAGATTGGACATATGGCGGTATTAGAATGATTTTGTTAGATATACAGGAGTATTGTAATGTATAAACTTATCTGAAGTGATCTCAGTAAAATTTTATTCAAAGCATTCAGCATTGACAGCTAGGGATGCTCCCTATGTGTGTTCCTTCACTCCTTTCTGTTGCATTCCCCTCAGACCAGGAGAGTTGGTATTCATTAATTTCTGTGATAGAAGCAGGTAGGTCGAGAAACACAGTGGAAAGATATTGGAAGCAGAGCACTGTCCATGTTTGAAGTGTGGTTGTTAGGGATGACATTGTTTTGTTGCGGTTGTCTTGTTCTTGGTCGTTTCCTTTATTTGCAACCACCACTGCCTAGTTTCATCTGTCTGTCTGATGTCTGCAGGTTGTTGTGCATGCCACCATGCTTTCATTGCTGGTGGTGCTTTTTGCAAGGCTGCATTCCTTTCTTCCTCTTCTTGTTTTCCTTGTCTCATCTCCTGCTCATTCTGTCAAAGTTGGCTCGCTGCAACAGCACTAAGTTTGTCATCTTTGGAAATGTTTATTTCAAGAGCTTTCTGCTTTCTGCAGAAAACTGGAAACTTGCTTGGCTATGTGTGTGTTTTAGCTCCTCATAAAATAGCTGGTAAATGTATTTTCACTTTATCACATACTGTAGAAACATACTGTAATTTGTGGGCTGTCCTTGCCAGAAAAAAATACAGCAGGCTGTGTAAAGGTTTATGATATATTGTACTGAATATTTATAGGTATACACACTTAAAGATGGTGCCAGTTGTCTTGTTTTGTTGGTTAATTCAGTGTATTGTTGTACTATCTGAGACTCTCTCATCATCTTTATTTTCCACTTTTTCATTTCATCTGTGGAGTTATTTGATATCATGGTTAAAAGTGCTCTGAACTTTGTCCGTGCAGTGAAACACAGAAGTGGGGCTGGAGGATGAAATATCCTAGTGCACTTTAACGACACTGACAACGTGGACTTTGCGCATCGTTGCTGCAAACATTTCTCTGCAACATGCTATCTCTGTGTAACAAAGAACTGCTGCTTCAACTTTCCTTCATCTTCTGTTTTGTGCTTCATGGAGGCATGGCTATGTGGATCAATACCGGACTCTACACTGCAGCTGGCAGGCTTCCAACCTTTCAAAGTGGATCGCAAAACAGAACACTCAGGCCAAACAAAATGTGGAGGTACCTGGTTTATACTAACATTGGCCAGAATGATGTGACAGTGATTCTATACTACTCCTGATCTGAAACTAGAATTACTGCCTTGCGGTTGTTTCTCTTGCAGTCTAGATCCATGTCTGTGAAAATGTGGATGCTTCACACACATCATCCCCACAGCAGTACACCCCCTTCTGTTCCTGAGTTATGATATTGAATAATGGCCAGAAATGTGTTTTATTCAGTATGTTATGATGCCACAGTGAAGCTGACTTTGACCTTTTGGATCTAAAATGTCAGTGATTTTCCATTGGACATTTGTGTAAAGTTTTGTCATACTAACACATACTGTACATACTGCAAGTAGCATATGAATTCTTGAGATATAGCCAAAAATGTGTTTTTTAAAGTAACACTGACCTTGATCTTTGACCGCCAAATTCTAATCAGTTTATTTTTGAGTCCAAGTGGACGTTTGTGTCAGTGTTGAAAAAATTTAATCAAGGTGTTCTTGAGATATCGCATTTACAAGAATGAGACGGATGCAATGTCACAGTGACCCCGACCTTTGACCACCAAAATCTAATCCATTCATTGTTGAGGCCAAGTGAACATTGGAGCCAAAATGGAAAAAAATTCCCTCAAGGTGTTCTTGAGGTAGCATGTTCACAAGAATATGACAGACAGAGTCACAGTAACCTTGACATTTGACCTATAACCATGAAAATTGCATTATTGGATCCAAAGAAACATTTCTGCCACATTTGAAGAAGTTCCCTAAAGGTGTTCATGAGATATTGCATTCTTGAGAATGGGACATACATACTTACGTACATATGAATGAACTGATGGACAGACAGATGAACAGACAACCCAAGACATAATGCCTCTGGCTACAGCTATCGCCAGTGTGGAGGCATAATAAACTGTAAATCTTTCTAGTCTCTAGTCAGGTTTGTGTCTCTCATACTGTTGTTAATACTCCAGTGCAGGCCAGTGTGCAGGAGTAACAATGCAAGCTCACTGACTGGATACTGTGTCTGGTGAGGACAAACCCAGAATCCTTAGTTTTTATGCCCTTTAAGAAAGGTGATCAAGGGCCTGGGTCTTCAACAAGGGGTCTGTGACCACAAGGGGCATCCGCAGATGCAGAGGGACTGCCAAATTATTGTTTGATCATTTAATTTTTAATTTTTTTTTTTTTTTCAACAAATTAAAAGATGTCTGAAAACACACATACAGTAACATTCAATTTACAGTGCACAGCATAATGATGAGCTAATGCTGCATTCCAGGCAAGTTTCTGAGCCCGTAAGTCACCACCTCAAGTCAAGACTCACACAGGGGTGGAGCTAACGGCTGTGTTTCTGGTGCAGGGCAACAGGGTCCACGAGGGCCCAGGGGGCCGCCCCCATGCACAATCAACCTTAGTTCAGCTCATCATAGATATTTATGAATCATTTTGTCACCCTATGGTACATGCCCTAAATACTGATTTTTCCCTGTAATATGAGAAGAAGAAGGAACTGAGTGTTATTCATACTACTCTATTACTTCATACAACAAAGTCGTGGTGGCCCCCAACTCATTCACATTTTGTATGATATGTGCATTTAGCATGGAAAGATTTCAATATAATGCAAGTTTGCACATGCATGAAAATCATAATCGCAATTACTTCATTTATTTTATTTTATTCTCAACATTTACAAAAGAACATGGCCTCCTGGGAAATGTGTTTGGCCAGTGGTTTTGCTTCCTGTCATTTCTGATCATACGTGCTAGGTATTCATGTCAGAAAGCCTTAGCTAGCCTGTTAGTTGTGGAATTGATGTGAAGCTAATGTCAACAATGTCTAGTAAAAAACCCAAAAGTGGTGCACAGAAAAGGAAAGACAAAAGAAAGCTGGATGCGCGTACCTCCAAGTTACCAAAACTGGATAGGTTTTTAAAGCCATCTCCAGATGCAGATGCTGCTAACATAAGCAATGCTGACACTAGCGATGTCGACAATATGCAGTCAGACTCGGAGGCTACTGCCACCACCTGAATGGCATCTTGCTCCAGCAGCTCCGCTATCCCTACATCAGCAGCTCAACCAGTGATTTCCCTGCAGCCTCAAGGTTTGGGCAGTGGTGCTAATGCTCCAAGTGTTTTGTTGTGTCTATGGTGCTGAGGTTCCAGACACTAGAGTACGGGGCTATGTTGTTGCTACAGGGTCTTGTAAGCCTAGCGGACCATTCCCCAGCGATGGGAAGCAAGGAAACCGGTGTTTTTCTGAACATTATTACATGACTACCACACGGGCAGGCATCAAGCTCCCACGGTCATGGCTGTGTTATTTGCTAACCTTGGACCGGGCTTATTGTGAACCCTACTGGTTGTTCACAAACAGGAGTGTACCTTTTTACAACGATGCTTGGGTCAAAGAGGAGTAAGACTGGCAACATCTGAGTGACAGGATCCAGTCACACGCACAATCCGAGGTTCATGTTGGAGCATGTGTAATATATGAGCGATGGAAGAGAAACAAGAAAATTAATTTAGATATGGAGAGGGAAGCTAGAAATGTAGACAATCACTGGAGAAGTTCTGGACCGTATTGTTAATGTGACGATCACTCTGGCCACTTGCAATCTGCCTTTCAGAGGGCATAGAGAGAAATACGGAGATCCCAATAGTGGGAAGTTTCTCAGTGTAGTATAACTGTTGGCATGCTATGACCCAGTTCTGAAAGGACAAGTTGAGCGACCACAAGGCTCCATGAAATATCTCAGTCCTACTATCCAAAACGAGATAATTCAATTGACGGCCAACCGAGTTAAGACGATAATCCAAGAGAATTAAAAGGGCTCAGTTTTTTTCCATCGTCATGGATAACACGCAGGATATATTAAAAAGAGACCAGCTGAGCCAGGTCTACAGACATGTCACTATTCAGACGGATGACAACAATATCGCAACTGATACTCTGATTAAGGAGGCCTTTTTGGGGTTCGAGGAAACACTGGACCTGTCAGCTTCTGAATCACAAAAGAAAATCATTGACAACATTGTGAGTAAAGGATTTGACCTGGCAAAGTGTCAAGGGCAAAGATGTGACGGTGCAGCCAACATGAGTGGTGTCTATTCAGGTGTCCAGGCTTGGATAAAGGAGATAGAAACACTGGCCAAATACATCTGCTGTGCACAACCTCAATCTGGCACTGAATGACTCAGTGAAAAACATTTCAGAGATGCGCCAATTCTATGACACAATTAAGTCAGTGTATTCATTTTTCAGTCAAAGTATCAAGAGGTGGTCCCTCATGTCTGGGTCGGAAGTTGCCCTAAAACATCTTTGCCCCATGGATGGTCGTCAAGGTATGCTCTCTCTGCTCAAAAGTATCAATATGTTGACATTTTGAAAGCCCTAGCCAGAATTGCCTTGGTCAGCAAGAAGAAGGAAGAACGGGACGAGGCTACAACCTTAAAGGCAAAGATGTAACACTTCTGTTTTATCCTGCTCGTCGTCCAACAAACCAAAGTACCTGAGAATATCAAGGCACTGTCACAGATGCTGCAATGCAAAGATACCGACATTCAAAAGGCAGTCTGCCTTATACAAAACACTATCCAGGCCCTGACTGCATACAGAAGTGACTTTGCCGATGTCAAGCAGTCTGCTCAAGCTGTTGCTCAAAGAGCGGGGAGTGCGCTGTGAGTTCACGCAGGTACGAACAAGGAGAGTGAAACGGCATTACGATGAGCTGTGCAAGGATGAGAGACTCTAATGAACCAGGCTATCCACCCGACCACACTGAACAGCGCCGCAGATGACATCTTGTATGACCATTATTTGATAGTCTGTTGTTTTTAACTACAGTCTTCCTTAGAGGAGGAAATGTTCACGGTGCTGATCTAGAATCAGCTTTTCCAAACAGCTCTCTCTGACAAACCACTGTTTGGAAGTGAGGATCTATCCATGGTGCTGATTTGGGATCATTTTGCAGCAGCTCTCTGCTTCAGTGTACTGTTTGGAAATCCAGAGTTGTCCGTGGTGCTGATTTGGGCAGGAGGCCATAAACTGCCACCTGCGATATTTTTAATCTACTGCGCCTGCTATTACAACACAGTCTGACAGTTACAGTGTTGAAGGTAGCTACTATCTGCTGTACATGTAATAATGTCAGCTTGATTTATGTTGTAAGGCTATACTGTAATGTATTTTCCTTCTTTAAGAGTGGTGTCCTAATCATATGCTTAGATAATAGACAAGGCGGCAGGGGGGGTGGAAAATACTTGAACTGGGGCCAAGCACAACTACGCTACGCCACTGGACTCACAACTCCTTAGCGTTCTGGGAAAGTCACGGTGGACCATGCAGGGTTTATGTTTGTTTACGATCACTTCTATTGCCAAAGGTGTCGGTTCCTTGCTCATTTGAGCAAAATGGAGGAGAAGAAATGGCACATAAGGTCACAGATGCTATTATACTTTTTATTTTACGTTATCTGTGTGTTTGGAAACATATTCTGGATTGATTTATTCTTGCACTGGAAACTAGCTGCCAATAATGCATTAACATTAGCAGATTTAACATTAATGTTAGAGCAGTACCTTGCTATAATTCTCTATTTGGCTCTAATGTTAGAGAGACCAGACCAACCATTTCCCTTAAGTTATTTTTTGTCTATTTCTCACCGTGTATCACCTGCAACAGCACCGCATCCATGGGGGCTGCCATTGTTGTGAAGAGGACTGTGTGACATCAGAGAGCGTAACTGACAGTGCATCAATCTGGTACGAGTTCATGGGTGGTAAGTTACGGGTTTGACTGCCGTTCCAGTGCACTTTCACAGGTAGAAGGTTGTAAAAACATGGGTTACGGGTTGCCTGGAACGCGTCATAGCTGTTACCCATGAATCCTTGCGGAATCATGAGCTAGCTCACAAGAAATCACAGTGCAGCACTGTGCATCTATAATGGCGAGGTGAACTACTTAGGTGAAAGTTACATACTATTGAAATATAATAGCTAATTGGCTGTATAATTATCTCAAGTGTACAGACATTCTTATGAGGTACAATGTATTGTTCTTTAACTTTTTGAGACACCATCTCTTAACTTTTTGACACACCATCCACCATCCCTTTCTCTACCCTTCCTTCAGCCATTTACGATAACATGGCTTCTGCTCCTTCCTTCTCTCTTATAGCCAACACTGCAGCACAAGAGCCCCGTCTAGGTTCAAGGTTGAATAATCTTTATTATTCTCTAGTAACTCAAGGGGCCCCATCCCAGGCTAATCAAGTTGGCAATTCTCAGCCGCCTTCTCCCTCCAGAGGGCTCTATCTGTGTCTATCTCTGTACAGACAAACAGTCCTTAAACTAGACTATATGACAAGTTGGGATGAGAACGTGTTGCGACTACAGACCTGTCCCCCTGACCTCTGTGGTAATGAAATCTTTTGAGTACCTCATGCTTTTTAACCACCTAACCATTTACCATCCACTCCAGGACATTCTGCAGTCCACCTATGGAGCCAGCAGGCCTGTAGATGAGCAGTAAACATGTGCTTCCAATTCATCGTCCAGCTCCTGGACTCTTGTGGACTTAGGCCCCCCCAGTTGAGAGTGCCTGCAGGTGGATCTAAGACTTTCTTTTTAACAGGAGGCAGCACATGAAGCTGTGGTCACACAGCTCAGACTCCCTGACCATCAGCACCAGATCCCCCTGAAGCTGCATCCTTTCTCTTCTGCTCTTGTCTCTGTACACCAACATTTACACATCTAGTCATCAGTTGGTCAAAATTCTGAAATTTGTGTACCAATAGAGCAAAACACAACTGTCTAATAGAGAAAAATGATTTGATATTAATATTTTTAATGACATTGGACAAAGACCACTATATCCACCTGTAGTAGTATTAACTGAAAGGTGGTTTAATTGGACAAGGCTGTTTTAAATAACAAAACAAAAAAAGCAAACAAAAAAACAGCAACAAACAATTCAGCCCCTTAAAACAAGGCTGGTTGGGTAGTTTTTTTCTTTTATCTCCAGCTCATGTCTTTGTCCAAACTTTGTTTCTCAACTGCATTTTTAAATTTCTGTCCTTGCACTCTTCCTCATCTGTTCTCTCTGCCTTGTTATCTCACCCTACTCTCTCTGCTCTCACCTATATTTGCTCCTCTCTTCCTTCTCTATTTACTTTTTCACCTCTGCTTTATCACATTGACAAAAAGTGTGTGTGCTGTTCCTCTAAAACTTGGGGGGGAGACTTAAAGTGAAGACTTTACAGTATGAGACCATCTGGGGATCAGGGCGTCTGTTTGTTTTGGGGGAGCTAAAATATTTTTTCACTTACATACATACAAAGACAATGGTGATTTCATATGTAGTGGGTTGATAAAACATTTCTTATATGCTGCACACAGTGTCTTCTAGTGTGTCCTCCCTGGGAAGAGAAAAGCCTCACATCTTCACATTTTGGGAGGAATTCGTAAGTGACAATGTATGATGGATAGTTTTATGAATGAGTTAAAGGTATGAACCTCAGGATGTCAGTCCTGGTTGATTTGGTGACATGGCTGCTGTGGTAACATCAAGTGTGGTCAAACAGCTCATTTATACTAATCATTAGATATGTATGTGGAGATGGATGGAGCCTTCTGTCCATACTTTGTGTTCATTTTGTCCATATTTGTGCACATTTTCCTAAAGCTTACAGATCAGGATGAAACAGAGCAGTACCACCAGAGATCATGGAGGTAGCATAGTTCAAGCGAGATATGATCATAGGAGCCGACAAAGACATTTAAAAAATGTCAGAAAGGAATGACTTGCTAATATAGTGAAGAGAATTCTCCATCCACATGTTTAAAACTTTTGACTCTCTAGTGCCATCTATTCACTAAATCTACGCCACTGTTAAGGACACATAGAAGTATGAGGGCAGTGACACGTACAGTTTGAAATGGACGTGCCTATTTTGGTCAAGGTCAAGGTCAAGGTCAAATTTATTTATATAGCACATTTAAAACAATCGAGGTTTGCCAAAGTGCTGTACAATCTAGAAAGTGCTTAAGTATTAAAATACTACTATAGAAATAGAAAAATACAATGTTAGAGTGCACAGTGCACAAAACAATATTAAAGTGTAACAATACAAAACAAAATAAAGTGCACAATAAGCACAAAATTCAATGAAACAGTCCATATTGGCAATGTTTGGCTCAACATGAGTCAAAAGCCAACAAGAAGAGATGAGTCTTCAGCAAAGACTTAAATATCTTGAGAGTCTGGGCAGATCTAATATACAATGGTATGCTGTTCCACAATTTAGGGGCAGCCACCGCGAAGACTAGGTTGCCTTTAGTTTTGAGCCTAGATATCAGGACATCTAAAAGCAACTCATAGGATGACGTCAGTGCTCTTGCTGATTTGTGAACATGGATGAGTTCAACTAAGTACTGGGCGGCCAGACCATTCCGTATCTTAAAAACAAACATCAAAATCTTAAAATCAATCCTGAAGCAGACAGGAAGCCAATGCAGAGAGGCCAGAACCGGTGTGATGTGGTCACGTTTTTTCGTGCTGGTCAAAAGGCGAGCAGCAGCATTTTGCACTAGCTGCAGACGCCGCAAAGAATGTTTGTCTAAGCCCACATACAGCGAGTTACAATAATCAAGCCTAGACGTAATGAAGGCATGGATAACTCTCTCCAAGTCCTTGGGCGAGAGATAGGGCTTTACTTTGGCGAGCAGCCGAAGCTGGAAGAAAGCACCTTTGACTACAGAGCCAATTTGCCTGTCAAATTTAAGAGCACTATCAAAAGTGACACCAAGGCTTTTAATAAAAGAGCGTTTTTTGGACAGCTACTATGATGTCAGGTGTGACAAGTCATTTAATTGGGTTGTGCTGCTTGAAAATAATTTATCCACTAATTTACAGATGTCTGTTTCACAGTGTAAGTCTATGGGAAAAGTCTTTTTGGTCCCAATGGCATCATGTGACAGACCCAAGAATTGTAATTCCATATTTAGCCACTATGTAAAATGGCACTGCTCCAGAGGGCTTGACTGTGACTTACAGTACCAGACTTCATTGATAAAAAATGCTTACTAGATGTAACTCTAGTCTCATGCGTAACAAAGTAACAGGCTTCACTATTGCTTAACCCATTAAGGCTCCATCTACACACTCCAAGGCAGATCTTTGAACTCACTGCCCAATCAAGTGGTAGCAACCATACGCAAAAAAAATACCAGTGACCCACTACTCATTTCCATTTTGAATTCAGCAACAGAAATAGAACAGGGGCCAGCTGGGCCTGTAGTCAGAATGCAAATCTACTCATTGTAGTTACATCCAGTAACTACTATTTTGTATGTACCACGCCCTCTATCGGGCTTTACTACTGGTGACATAGCAAAGCATAGTCATCAATAGCATTTAGCTAAACATAGCATAACATTTAGCATGAAGTGTCTCTGTCTCTAATTGTAAACTAGTGATTTAGATGCATACATAATAACATAAGTCAGTGGTTTTCAAAGTTTTTCAAAGGCATACCTGTATTTATATCTGTGCACAAAAGCTTCCATAACGTGTGTTATCAGTCTTATCACAACATAAGACAATAAAAAATAAATAGATTTAAAAAATGAGACAGGTAGCTTTCATGATACTGTCTATTACACACAGTTTTGTTTTTTTTTTCTTTTCTTTCGGTGGTAGGTCGTCTTCATTGGTACTTTGTTGTAACTTGCTCTCACGCAATCCATTGTCCCACTCATGGCTTTCTCCCTTTCCCCCAATTGTTATCATCCCTCACACTGGCTGCCAATCAGGACTTTTGATGTGACACGCATTTATCGTTGCCATGCGCGAATGTTTACATATTGGTTCCCCATGAAGGCTTTTTTAAAAAAATTAAATTAAATTAAATTAAATTAATTTTTAGCCAGAGTTTTCGTTTTTTTTTATGGGGAAACGGCTGTGCGCAACATCCTGATACAGTCAAATAATAATTAATTCATAACTTTTTGTGTAGGCCCAGTTGAATGCTGCTATAATAATATGTGGTTATTACAAAAACCCACAGCACACCCACATTGGCATCATGGCATACCAGTGTGCCACAGCACACCATTTTAGAAACACTAGTATCAGACTGGAACTGAACAGAAGAGGACTCAGAAGCAGGATTTAAAACACAAGGTCTTTACTGAGCAAAAATTGGTCGGTACAGAGAATGCAGTCCAGAAAAAAACAAGCTGTTATCCACAGGGACAGGTAAAAGGCAGTGTCAAAGAAATACAAAAACTAGTCAAAATCACAGGGAAACATTAGGAAGAAACTGCAGATGAATTCACAACTCAGACGAACTGACACAGACAAAGGGCAACACGAGGACTAAATACACAAGGGAGGAAGGGTAATGAGGGACAGATGAAACCAATCAGGGCAGGGCAGGTGATCACACAGGAGGGAAACACACAGGGGCAGGAAGTGAAGTATCTGAAATGAGAGACAAAGGTGAGTACAAAAATAAAACAGGAAACACTGACAAAAATAGAAAACAAGGAAAATATGACCTTAAAGAGAACTCAGGGTGTAACAACTAGAGTATGTGTGAAGCAATAGCGAACTGACATCAACTTAGCTTTGGTGAAATCAACTAACCAATAATCTAACAACAATCACAACAATAGCTCTGTGATCAGCATTAAATCACAACTGACGAAGCTAAACAGCCTTGTGTAGCCTGTTCAACTATAATAATGCTATGCCCAGTTGTTAAAAGTTGCTTTGTGCTGCTTGTTACCCAATGGTTATCTGTTGTGGATGAAAGCTGGAAAGAACTGTGGTTCCGGACTTAGTCCTTGCTGTGTCCTAGTTCCAAAGGTGCAGAGGAGTCAGTTCACACTGTTTCCTTACAGAATTAGCAGTTGGGTGTTGACTCGACTTGGTTCTCTTTGTTGCTGGAGAAGTTAGTTTGCAGACTTTGTCTGCCTGACGCATTAACTTCTCTGGTCTTCAGGTTCTGTGTCTGCTGGGAGCAGGCCACATTTAGAGCAAAGCTGTAGCTCCTGCTGTGAGTATGCAAAACAGGGGAAGGGCATAGCAGGTCCTCCTGCCTGATGTCCTACCTCTGTCGAGGTCTAAGAGTAACAGCTGCACGGAGAACAGGAGCTTCTCCCTAAGTTGGCTTGGTGACCTTCCAGGGGGTCATGTGGCACAGTGGTGCCCAATAGCATTTGAAGCCAGGTTCACGGGTAAGACTTGACACTGAGATGTGACAAGTCAGGCATCCTGGGAGAAGAACAAAGGAGACAACAGCAGCCATTTTAGGACACTGTAATTACATGGAACACCTTCCCATGTCCAGTTTAGATCTGCACAAATGACAAATCATCTGTGGCCCAGTGAATCCCAACATTATTATACCTAAACACTTTATAGTCATTGTGCTTGACAACATGGCAGCTAACACACTAATAACATGTCGCCAATGCCACGCACAAGATTTAAATCTGCTGCTCTCTGATCATTTACTACTTACAAAACACCTCTAAGAGCTGGTAATATGCTCTGCTATGCTTTACAGTGTCTTTATGTACTAGAATTACCATTTACTGACAATAAATCTGTTTTAACGACCCCTGTAACAATAAAACACAGCAGTTATCACTCTATCAAGCTTTATTTTGATTTGTGTATCGCTGTGGCACTGCCATAAATCATACTCTTGTGGCACTACGGCTGGGCTACAATATAATCTATACACTGTCAGAGTATTTCATTGAGGGCAGATTCTCGTGTTGCTGAACTTGAGCATCTCCATGGCAACTATATAAATGTTTTTCCTTGCACAGACACAGGCCATCATTTGCAGACGCATGCTGAAAAATGTGCCTCCATCTAGTGACAGATCTGTGTTGTCCGCTGCAGTCATTGCCACTGAGCACACTGTCATCCATTGATATTTACTGTGTAGGTTTCTAGACTCACAATCACTGTATTTATCTTCTTCTGCTGCGTTTATTGTGCGCACTTGCAGGTCTAATGGTGATCCTTCTATGCTGCACAACAGAGAAATAAAATTACTTAGCAGAGTAAGGACTTTATCACCTTTGCCTTGGATATTGCTGTGGATGATCTCCAGAGATTTGTTTTCGTCTTTCATGCATGAACATCTCAAGAAGCAATCAAGCCCCAGGTTCTGGCTTAAAACATCACGTCTTTGATGCCCTCACCTTGATCCACAGCAACCTTAAATAACTCAGTATATCTGCACAATCCCAGAGAAACACCACACGTCTCATTCATCACACAGTGTGCTAGTTTTCACACATTCAACCTTTTTTTATCAACCATGCAACCCAAGTATCGTGTTGCAGAGAAAACAAAGCCAGTGTTTTGAAACTGAGCCTGCAGCAGGCTTGACAGAAGTATGGAAAGTTTGTTATATGATTCAACTGAGGGCTTGCCATATGAAATAGGAGAGTAATCTACCAATGCAGCACCTTTACAGGAAAACGTGAAGGTTGGGTAAATTTCAGTCCTCAGGTGGGGAGTTAAAGAGTTATTCCAATTTATTAAAACTAGGGGTTTATTTGTTTGGCTAAACAAAAGTCTGTAACACAGGCCAAGAAACATTAGCGGCCAAATGGTTACCTACATTAAGCAAAAAAATTAAAAAGTATGTTCCCAACTCGTTTAGTGCATTCAGAACTCATTTATAATCCAAACACACACACACACACACACACACACACACACACACACACACACACACACAAAGGTGTGAAAGTTTCAACAGTTTCCTGTACAGAGCTTTTAATTTGAATGACTGTTTCCTGCTGCAGATAACAAGCATCACTATAATGTGCAGTGTTTTAGTACAGGGACACTCAACTTGTTTTGTCCAGGGGTCACTTTTGCTAAATAACAGGAGGCCAAAGACCCATTAATAAACAAACATTTATAATATTTATCAGTATATATGATAAATGAATTTGCTGTTTTCAACATGTCAATATTTGCTGCCCTCACTCGTCTTTGCTCAAGCTGCAGTCACAGCAGCCCCTGCAAAGGTCAGGTATACAGTCAGGGGCATTTCATTGATTCCCTTAGTGAATATTCTTTATAATCTGGGGAAATAAAATTCTAAATATGGGCAGGGTTATTGTCACTCACTGCTCTATCCAGCACTCAGTGTATTTTGTTTCGGTTTAGTGTTGCCCAACTGCACAAGAACGAGGCTCTGCAACACTTTTTTTTCTCCAAACTAGGATTAGAATATATGTACTTCACATAATCCAGTTGAAGTTAATTTATATTTTTTAAAGGCTTGAAGATCCACTCATTACTAAAAGTGTATGTCATCCAAGAGAGACACTTAAAACTAAAGGAATGGTCAAGGTTGTCATATTGAAATTTAAGGTTTGCTGATAAATTCATGTCGTCAACTCATGCATTGAGTAACATTACAAGTACACGTTCCACCTTAAAAGTTGCCAACAGTTGGCCCGGTGAAAGTTTCTTTTTTTTTTCTCAGTCTACAGCTGCTGCTAGAGGCAACAAAACACATCCTTTTATTTTATAGTTATAGTTTCCTAATATATCTAAGACTTGCCACAGTATGAACAGCAGTTACATAAGCTTTACAACCAACCACAACTCAGCCCTGAGCAAGAGTGACTGTCTGCCACTAACAAGTCAACAGACTGCATTGTGTCGAGCTCCACCTTTTAGTACCAGAACTGTGTGATAGACTAAAAATGGGGACTGTAAGGAACAGTTCCATGGGTACCATCCACAACTTTTCACAGTGAAGACGGAAAAAATGCATACCGAACTGAACTGAACCGTACCAGACTGCTTTGTGGAAAAAGGGTTGTTGTCCTCACATTACACATCAGAGCAGTCCCCTTTCTAGTAAAACTGACAGAGAAGATGCAGTGGGTCATCCACAACGCATCTTTATACAAGTATGACAGTCTGAACTTGGCAAAACAGCATATTCATACTGGGCACCCTGGCCTTGGAAGAAAATATTGAAACCATATCAGGCACTGAGAACGACATTTAAAACATATTTGTGGAGGACTGTAACTGTCTTTCTCCAATACTTGTCTTTCTATGTTACTGCACTATATGTAAATATAATTACATTTTTGATGTGCCTCTGTGTTAGAGTCTCTATGCTGCCACTATCTCATAAAAAAGAGGAAACTGTTCTTGTTATGCTTTGAAACCAGTAAAACAATTGTGGAATCCTGAATAAGCCAATATTGGTTAGAAGTTCTGTTGCAATGCTTATGTAACAGGGTCAATGATACTGCAGTAACACGCATGACAAGTCAAATGTACATTTGTAATGTTGAGTATTATAATGCCACAGTTTGGTTTGGTATAGTTGTTATTACCTGACATGCTTAGGCCCCCCTGCTCAATATGTGGAACATTTGAGACCCAGTTTTTGTGCCCTTAAGTTCACCTTTTGGGGTACCCTACCTATAAAGGGGTGTCTCCCGTCTTGCTGTTAAGTTATGTTTTTAAGTTAAGTTTCTTGTGTTGCTTTATTTGTGTAGGGGCTGTAGTTTGTATGGTTGTGTATGACAGAGGATTTTGTTTTGCCACTTGTTGTATGTTTTCTGTGTTTCATTGTACTTAATTGAATGTAACATGGTACCTTTTTGTTGTTGTGCTCTGTGGGAGAGGGGCTTGAGTTTGTTTGGTTGTGTATGACTGAGGATTGACCACATGTTGTCAGGAATAAATGGAGATCGCTTCCGAAGATATCCACGGTCTGGGCCTCTTTATATCTACACAACCGGTTACACTTAAACTGCTTAATTTTCTGGCACTGTGGCTAACACAGCATGGTCTGCTTCAAGTCAGCTGGACAGATGATTTTGCATGTTTTTTATTAGTCTGTGTAGGTTTGCTCCTGCAGTCCAAAGACATCACTCCTGCCAGGTGAACAATGTTCTTTTTAGCATTTAACATTAACTCATGGATGTATTATGATACAAAAAACTCAGTTCTGAATATACCACAGTTTGGCAAGAAGTTCTCCAAATGAAACAGCAAAATATGCATTCCGCTAAAACGATAGATGTGTTTTCTGATCTAATGCCACAGTCAGTTGGACAACTGGTGGACTCAGGGGGTTAACTGCTGGCCAAACTCGAAAATAAAACCCCAGTTGTAATAAACCAAAACGGTAATTTACAGCTCCCAATCTGGTTAAATATGTCTGAAATAGTGTCCCTTGTTTCCTTTAAAGGCCGTCCTGCATTTACTCTACACCAGATGAGGCAATCACTGCTTGTTAATAATTCATTTCCAAGGGTAAAAGTGTGTGTCTGAGGCCATTAAAGAAATCACTTGAAGACAAATGTCAAATGGACAAGATTTAGACATAATAACCTTAATATCCCAGATTATAGGAAGTATTATTTCCCCTCACTGAGGCCACCAAAATCATTTGAATTCATGTTATTCATCAGTCTGGCCTTAGACTCGTGCTGTGAAATGTTCAAAAAGCTCCTATTAAGCAAGGGCTATTATAAACCCTGACAGGCGCCCACCTGCTGCAGCTCCCCTCACATTTTCCTCCTCTCAACATTTATTTAACAGTGTTGTATAACCAAGTGCAGGGGTTGGTTCATCAGGGGTTGGCATGTGGACTTGAGAGTCCAAACTCTTTAAGACAGCAGATCGAACAGTAGGGTCTTAGATTATATTGCATATTTTCCTGTTTGTCATGTATCTTTCATACAACAAAAGTAAACTATACTGGTCCTGCCTTAAACATTGTCACTTTTCAAGCATGAAGTGATGTTCTAGGCCTGTTCACACTAGAATGGAATTTTCTGGAGACCTCATGTGGTTTTGGACAAAGTGTGTTCTAACATCATTGGACATTTAAAATATCATTAACACAATTGTCATTCCAACTAACAGTTAACGTCTGTCTGACATAAGAGTGAAATGCCTTTCTGATGTCAATTTGACATCCAGTGCCAGCAGGGACTGTCTTGCCCTGAGCATCGAATATTGTTGCAAATGGTTTTATATTGCAGTTAGCTTAAAGCCCGGTGCATTTCATAGAGATGCCAAAGGCTGCCTTGGTGCTGGTATCACATACTGAGGGGCGTGACAAAGCGTTGGTATCGGATGACCTGGGAATGAGAACAGGCTAAATGTACTGCTCAGGTTCAGCCCTTTGTTCCCTTTAGAACATATGATTACCATACAAGCTAGACTTTATGTTCCTTCATTGTCACAGCTGGCCCTTACATTAACTGGCTTGGGGATGCCCCTGTTGAAATCCGCCTATAACGTTTTTAGATATCCCACGAACAATATTGGTAACAGACACACAGACAGAAAAACATTAACTCATTGGCAGAGGTACTGATCTAAGGGAACATCAGGCTGAGGGAATAATGACAGGCGTTTGTGGTCATCAACATGTCACTGCAATGGTCACAATCCCGCTCAACCTCAGACCCACCAATGTACACTTGGTCATTATTAAAAGGCCAACAGGGAGTCTTTTTCACCCCTAGATATCACATTTCTTTATCTACTCTTATTTAAATGTAATGAAAGTCACTTATTATAGCTACAAGCCAATTCTGACAAGAACACCTCCTTCAATTACTCTAACAGGATAGCCAGTGAACACCTCCACCAGAATCAAAATGATCAGCACTGTGCAGCACAACACAACAGGTCTACTGCAGCATATATCCTCTACATCCTCCAGATCAAGCTTTCAGTGTCCTCTCCTCAGGGAAAAAGCAGGCATTGTTATGCTTGTTGTGCCACAGAGGAGGTGAATCTGTAGACTGTAGTGGACCCAGATTTACTGAGAACTCAGTTGGTTTCTCTGCCTGAGCAGCTGCGGAGGCATTAAGGGAGTCAACTACCAGGATGATTGGTGTTCCTGCAAACACAATCAACATGGTTTGTGTTTGCATCCGATTGGAAAATTGACACATTTAAGGCAGTCATTGAGTTAATTTGTACCAGAGTACATGCCATTTACCCTCAAGCATTCTAGACATACATTTAGGGGCATGTAAATTGACTGGTTCCTCTCTCCAATTGCTTTAACACAGTGATGATTTAACCTGTTGCAAATTAAAAGCCAAGCTTTTGCTTTTCTTATTAGCTCCTGTCAGGAAAGTCTTTCCATTGTATCATTTTCTTCAGTAAATCCTCTGAATGAATTACACCCAAACATTTAGTGAAGGCCTATCCGTGAAAACAAAACAAAAACCACACCACATGCCAAGAGACAAAATTTGCCAGTGTAATGTTTTCTCAACCCAAATTATGAAAGTGTTGAATACACTGACCATTTTTGCTAAAACTATCATTATTTTGTGAAAATGTATGTTGGGCTTGTTACTCAAAAAACTGTATTACTTACTATGTTATTATTTTCAAGAGTACTATACTTTTTACTCTGTGCCAACACATATTTTGTGCCAGGTATCATTCTGCATCTGCTGTTGAGATTCCAGCATGCCGCAACCAGTGCTAGGACATCAACAAGAGCACATGGTTAGGTTTAGCCAACAAAACATGTGGCAACTACACATATACTGCCGCGACAGGTGCCCTCGAGCTGACTGGCAGTGTATCACAATACCATGAAAGGTTAAGTCTGGCCATATTACAAACTGACGTCACCCAGCTGCATATCATGCCACCATGACCCAACACCAAAACCACTGACACATCAGCACATATAACTGACATTATCAGTATCTTCAGAATGAGAACAGGCTGTAATTTACCAAAGATCTGTCTGAAAAGTGGAGAGTCAGTTGTGGAGATAGGTAACATTTTATCCACCACATTTCCAGCCCCAAGCTTTTTAGGTCTTTGTTGCCTATAGCCTGCAGCTGTCCATGATTAAAATCCAGTTTTATTGTTTAGTCATTGTAGGGCTACAGCCATTCTCCACAGCCACAGAGAGCCCATCTTTGGTGGGGTGTATTCCCACAAGCTTCATGTAGTTGTGGCATCAGTCAAATGGTAGAGAGTAGGCATTTCAGGAAGTTTTGGGTCACGTTGGTGGATGTTGAAAGAGACTTAGTACCCAATGAATCCTTAAAGAACGGTTTGTATGATATCCCATGAATTAGTGCCCCTCAAATGACATTACATTGTTAACGTAAATTAACATAATTAATGTTTTAGTTTTAAATTTTAAATTGAGTCATGTAGGTTAGGTTTACGCAAGTGAAGTTACTGTGGTTAGGTTTAGGTTTGAACTGAACGTAATTTTAAGGAACATCCCGTCATGTTAGTTTAAGTTTAGAACTTAAGTTCCAAACACACATCTAAGTAGGAAAATCCCAGGGAAAAGTCCATGGTTTTGTGATCCAGATAGATAGATGAGAGCTGTAACTGCAGTAGATAAGCTTATGATGGTAGGTGGTTGACAGCATGGGCAGACTGGCCATCAGGAGTACCAGGAGATTTCCCGGTGGGCCGCTCGGTCAGTGTGGGCCAGTATGGAAAAAAAAACAAAAAACTGTAGGTTCAGTTGGGCTGGCCTTTAATATGATAACCAATGTTCACAGTTTCTCTAGTAGTGTTTGGCTAATCATCTTTGACCCATGTGGGTGTGTCACACCCCTTTCACCTCATCGTTGAGCTGTTGGTCAATCACAGCCAAGGGCTGAGGGCTGAGTGCTGAGGGCTGCGGGTGGTCCCGTTCTACTTCTGCATCAATCCATCAATCACGCAGAAATCATGGAGAAGAAAAGCAAGGGAGGCGCAGAGAAGATCAGGGAGAAAAAGAGACAGGCGTTGGAAGCAGATGCTGTAAAATGTCGGAAACTGACAACCTTTTCTACTGCTGGACCATCTTCTGCAGCATCAGCAGCAGCACCTGTGGCGGCAGCTCTGGTGTGCGACCTGGAGGGAGATGCAACTCAGGTAAGGCGGCTGTAATGTGATCATTTTTTTGCTAGCTTGCTAACTTCTAGCACAGCACGTGTAGTTTGCTTTTTGCTGTCAGAACGTCATTATTGTGTATAGACTAGAGCCAGACAGGGTTCAGTGGCATTAGTCAACATGGTTAAGAAGTTAGTAACATCTGATCTATCATTATCTCTTGTGTATTCCCCTTAAGGCTGGTGAGGTAAATGCAGCTCTGCTGTCTTAATTACTTTACTAATTCATCAACATTAAAATGTCATTTTTTTCCTTTTTGTGTGGGCATTGTTGGACAATATAAAGACATTGAGACAGTCTAGCACATGCACTGCAATGGGGAATATGTAATGTAGGCCGATAGTTCTTAGTGTATTATTCGCAGTCAGATTATAAAACTAAAGCTGTACTTTTTCAGTATTTAAGAGCATTTGATTGTGCCTAACTGAGGCACCATCTATAGGTTAATGTGTCAAACATTTTTCTATATAACATAAATTAAATTTAAATATTGTAACAGTAGTGTTCCTGCATATTTAAAATATTTAAATATCAAACAACATGATGTAGCAAAATGTTCCTCAATACATGTAAGCACATTTTGACATTTCAAGTACATTTACTATATGTTAACAGTTAATAGGGCTACAGAATAATATGTTCGCTCAAGCCTACATAAAATAAACTTAATGGTCTGGCAGTGTGTCTTGGACACTCAGGTGAAGAGAAAGATAAGTCAGCTGATCACCACCTGATGGTGAGTTGGATCAGATGGCAGAGGAGGCTGCCTGACAGACCTGGTAAAGTGACAGAACTGGGAACGACTAGCTGAGGCCCCTGTCCACGAGGTCTTCAAGTCTCACTTTCGGGAGAATTTCTCGTGCATCCTGGGGAGGTTGGGGACATGGAATCTGAGTGGTCCATGTTCAAAGCCTCCATTGTGGAGGCAGCTTCTAGGAGCTGTGGTTAGAAGGTGGTCGGTGCCTGTCGTGGCGGCAACCTAAGAACCCGCTGGCGGACACCTGTGGTGAGGGAGGCCATCAGGCTGAAGTAGGAGGCCTTTCAGGTCTGGCTGGCCAGAAGGACTGCAGCTAAAGTAAAAACCCCAGGTGTGAGAGGAGTTCAGGGAGGCAAATGAGAAGGACTTTTGGTTGGCCTCAAAGAAGTTCTGGCAAACCATCAGGAGGGAAGGCAGGGCTTGTCTCAGGCTGTGCTCAGCAGTGAAGGAGAACTGCTGATCTGAACTGGGGATATTGTCAAGTGGTTGAAGCAGCACTTTGAGAAACTCTTGAACCCGGCTGTCACGTCTACCGTGGTAGAGGCAGATCCTGAAGACTCGAGGAACTCTTGCTATGGCAGACTGGGGTAGTCAAAAAGCTCTCCAGCTGCAAGGCACCGGGTGTAGATGAGATTCAGCCTGAGATGCTAAAGGCTCTGAACGCTGTTGGGCTGTCTTGGCTGACACGCCTTTTCAGTGTTGTCTGGAGGTTTGATATGGTGCTGCTCTTTTGTGTCAAGGGGGGTCAGTTGAGGTGGTTCAGGCATCTGATTAGGATGCTTCTTGGGCGGCTCTCGTTGAAGGCCTCCTACCAGTGGGCACGTCCCACTGGTAGGAGGCCCTGCAGCAGACCCAGAACACGCTGGAGGGATTACATATCTCATTTGACCTGGGAACACCTTGGGGGTCCCCCAGGAGGAGCTGGAAAGCACTGCTGGGGAGAGGGATGTCTCGGGTGCTTTGCTTGGCCTGCTGCCACCGCGACTCATCCGGGACAAGCAGATGAAAATGGATTGCTTGATGGATGTAGATAAATACATGGACAATACCAATGCAAATGCAGATTATTATTTACTTATTTATTCATTTTGTAGAAGGTGCTTAAAAGTAAAAACTGTGTTAAGTAAGGAATATATAAAATATAAATCCTGGCAAACATAAGGTTAGATATGAAATGCTGACAGAAGGTGAATATTTAAAGAAATACAAAAGCAAGTAGGGTGTAAATATCCAAAGAAAATGCAATTGCAAATTGTGCAAGGTAACAGGTAACCAGTAACAGTCCAGCAACCTAAAGACAGGTGTGCAACAATTACAAAAATGAATCCATGGATGTGATTAACTGTTATATTTTAAATGAGTAGGAGGGTGACAACAAAAGTAAGGTTGTAAGAAGTTATTTGTATTTGTATTTTCTTTCTGTGTGTATTTCATCAAATTTAAATCATCACAAAGCCATTCAGTGAGTCCTTGTGACCTTATCTGTATCCTACTCCGGGGCCTCATTCATAACTATTGCGTTTGCACAAATGGTTATGAGTGAGGTGTTCACCAATACTCACACAAAAGTTCTGATCTATATAAAAAGCCAGCTTGACAGGAGAATGTGTGCACAAGTATGGTTTCTTGTCTCATGGGTATCGATATTGTGGTGACTGATGAAAGTACCAATGCAGATGGTGATGTGGTGAATCGAAGCCAGCTTGCAGAAATTAAATATAAGAGGAATCATTATGAAAACATTGGGACCACTGGAACTCTACAGTTAAACTTGTTCATTTGTTTGATTTAAAATCAACTTTTACTGTTAAACCAGAATCTTTTGACAGACATATAACTCATGTAGGCCCAATGGTTTCAAGAAACAGTACTTAACCCTGCCCACGTGTTATAAAGCACATTGTCCATACTTCCCCCTACTGTATCTACCCTAAGACAATAATGCCATTAATCAGCAGTTTAATATGTGACACACACTTCCAACTGAACACAGCAAGGTCAAACTACTCCTGTTAGTCTAAGGGACATAACAGCCTACACTTTGTTTGTGTCATAGGAAGAGTGTGTGCTGTCAGTGCTGTGTTTGCAAGTGAGCTTTCAGTGTTTGTCATCCCATTGAAATAAGGAGAAGGGATGCAATTTTCCATCCTAAGACACCTTCAGGGAGAAAAGGAAGAAAAAAAAGCTCAGCTCATAAGAAAAGCAATGTGAGGTCTGCTTTCCAGTGCCAGCATTTGTCTCTAATTCTCTCCAAGTGCCCCGGAGCAAACAGTGAAAAGTGCTCATATTGAAAAGTGTACCTGGCAATATATCTTCCTACGTGATGAAAAATCTACTGGTGGCTTATTATGGTGCTCAGAAAACTTATCCACACACACACACACCTTAAAAGAAACTGAACACAAGTCTCAGATATTTATTTGAACTTTATTTGAAGGCCATGTGTTCAATTGGCAGGAAATGTGTTCTCAGCTTCAACAACATTGCCAAGAACCAGGATAAGGCATGACCTTTAGTACAGCCCCCTTCAGACAGGAAAGCTGCCAAACAGCTTTTAGTAGAAACTCCTGGTTTCAAACCTGCTAAAAGTGGGCTTTTGTCTACACTGAACCACTTCATACACTATCACTGTCTTACAGACAGCACTGGCTGCAAGTTCTGGGTATATTTGTTCTGTGTGTGTCATCATACCGTCATACCAGGTAATGCATAAGTCAGATATCTTTAAGCACTTATACTTCAAATGTGCTAAAACATACAGTCACCAGACACTTTATTAGGTACACCTTCCTAGGTTGGCCCCCCTTTTGGCTTCAGAACTGCCTAAACCCTTCGTGGCATAGATTCAACAAGGTACTGGAAACATTCCTCAGAGATATTGGTTCATATTGACATGATGGCATCACACAGTTTCTGCAGCATTGTCGGCTGCACATCAGTGATGTGAATCTCCCATCCCACCACATCCCAAAGGTGCAGTGAACTAATTGTAATGTTCAAAAAACAGTTTAAGATGATTTGTGTTATCCTGCTGGAAGTAGAGGGATGGACATGGTCTGCAACAATACCCAGGTAAGCTGTGGTGTTTAAACAATGTTCAATTGGTACTAAGGGGCCCAAGGAGTGCCAAGAAAATATCCTGGCACCATTACATCACCACCACCAGCCTGATGCGTTGATACAAGGCAGGATGGATCCATGTTTTCGTGTTGTTTACACCAAATTCTGACCATACTATCTGACTCATCAGACCAGGTAACATTTTTCCAACATTCTATTGTCCAATTCTGCTGCTGTAGCCCATATATTTCAAGGTTCAGTGTGTTTAGAGATGGTCCCCTGCATACCATGGCTGTAATGAGTGGTTGCTCTCCTTACTTCTTTTTGCTTCAGAGCCAATCTGTAGCCAGCAAATGACCCGATGGCTTAATTGTCTTGTAGTTAATATCACTCCTCGCCTTCAGGGGTGTTTTTAACTCTAGATATATATGTATCTATATCTTATATCTTATTTTAGTGTGTTGAAACATGTCTAACTCAATTAAAAAAGCGTTGAGCATAGTGTTGAGGAAAAATCTTCAGCCTTACCTTTCAAATGAGACCATGCATGTACATGTACTAAAAATGGAACAAGAACAGCTTTCAATTTACTTTGGAGATGCCTTGTATGGGTATTTTTGGTGAATTTGGGTGAATGTTAAAGGACTAATATTTATTTATTTATTTGTTTATTTGACAGGGACAGTGCACAGCTCTTAGCCATACCAGAGTTAGCTACTAGCTAATTTTTATCTGTAGTCCCTGGGCAGAAAAGAAAAACATAAGGTTAGACAAGAAATCTAACACCATAGTATAAAACACATACAAGTACAAAACAAATATGAAACAGATCATAATCACAAGACAGCGTCTTCAGCAACAACAACAAAGCTTCACACTATGAGGACACAACGGCATCAGTAAAATCACAATGTTAAGACATGACAATAACATCAAGATTACACAACATTAAGTGTTTGAGTTTATCATTGATGGGTACATGATTGGGTTGATTTTAGCCATGATTTCACCTTGGATTTAAAGACAGTAAAGCTGTTACTCTCTCTAATCTCGCTTGGTACTGAATTCCAGTAATTTGTGGCTCTAATAGAGAAGGCTGATCTGCCAAACTTAGTAGATCTGTGCTGTACTGCACAGTCACCTCTGCTGGCCGTCCTAGTTGTCCTCCTATTGTCTGGTGGCAATGATATGAACACCTTTAACCCATTGGGCCCTAGGCCTTTTTCGGGGTATTTTTACTGCCTTTACTTTTAAGCTCATATCTCAGTCATTATAACAGCTACATACACATACTATATCTTGTTTTTTTTTCAGGACAGTCTGGGCTATCCAGATTTGCCATCATTACATGTCATTCTATGTGCCTGTATTTTATATCAATTTTAATATCAATGAAAAAAAAAATCAGCGTTACTAAATTTTTTACATTTT
>JAPZEB010000007.1:29102536-29120013 GCA_029783705.1 Chaetodon striatus
CTGATGTCAACCCACTTTTCATGGCAATCCAACAGAACATAACAATCACCTGTGTTGAATGTAAAGCTCAAATTAAGAATTAAAACAAACACCATCATCAGCACAACACCAGCATCAGCTGTGAGTAAAAGATTGTCACTTTGATGAGAGCAGATTCGGAGCTATGGTGTGAATTTTTTTTAATCTGGAGTGTCATACCTAGGTTTCTTGGGTAGTGGGTGTACTGCTGCATGCTTAAGGCAGGAGGAAACTGAGACAGTGGACACCGTTGTTTACAACAGATGAAATAGTGGGACAAACACTTTTTAAAATCTCCTTGAGAAATCTGACAGGCATAACATCTTAAGGCAGCAAGGCAGAGGAGCTGCAATATTGAGGCTATTAAATGAAGGCTGGGATTCATCCCATGGGAGCTATGAGGTATGACACATGTAACTGGAGCTGCGGTGGTGTCCACTCAAATGCTCTTTGGGTGCGATTAGTTCTCGTTCCTCATATCTTTGTTTTTTTGTATAAAATATATTCTGATCTGTGGCTGACTGCAGATACCTCAGTGAAACAAATCAATCAACCCCCATGTTCTGTGATCGTGTGCCAGCTACTGAGCCTTTAGGCAGGTGCAGACCAGATTTTACTGCAAATGTGTTGTACCCCAATGATATGATTCGATGTTAGCCTCTTTGTGCAGTGTTGTAGGGGTTGCCAGTCACATGACTGATCTGAAGTTTAATTTCAGTTATTTTGTTTGTGAAGAAAGACAGACATTCTCACAAATCATGAGGGTGAATACAGTTTGTTGTTTAGGAGGAGGGTTTATTATGTATTCAGTGATTTTGAAAAGGACCCTGGGGCCATGATGGCTGTTGAAATTATGTTAATGTTGGAAAAAGAGGGCCTGGCCTCTTTTACTGTTTCTTGATAAGTTCTTTCAGAATTTCAAATGACACCACCAGATTGTCCTTTGCATTTCTGTTCAGCTTGTTTGCACTGTCTCTTTATTTCTCTGATATTGTTACTTAGCCACAGCATGCTGCGAGTGGGTTTAACTTTTCAGAATTTTGCAGGTGCTTTGAAATACCATACTGATAGCCATACTTTTGAATGTTTTGATGGCATCTCGACACTCTGAACTGCCAACTTTGTCAAATGTGTGCACTTCACCACACCACAGACTGTTTGGGTTGTTCTGTTAGCTGCTGCTGCTGCAGTAGTGTGAGCTCCAAGCCAGGGACACCTGTAAGTCCGTTCGGCTACACACACACACACAGGATAACTGTTACACAGCTAAGGTTGCCTCACAATTATTTATACAATTATTACCTTACAATTATTAACTGTTTAAAGACAGAGTCAAGCTGTTTCAGTAGCGGTGCAACTTGGTCGATACTGTTTAATGGCCCGGCTTTGGATTTTAGCCACTGCTAATGTGCTAGCTTGTGCTAACCGGGCAGACATTGGACTGGCCATTTACTGGGGGAAGAGCAGAGGCCTGTACTAAGCAAGGTACAGAGTTAACTCTGGGTTTTCAATACTACGAAGCCGGTTCTTTTTTGTCAACAGGATAAATCACTGTCCTAACTTATGCTGAGCAGCTAACCTGCTGCGGAGCAGGTTATGTTCAGAGTATCGGATCACAGCCTGTCAACATCCCAACCTCAGATCAATCAGATCACTTATGGAAAAAGTATCCATGGATGAAAGTTTGGAGTCTCAGGTAAAACAACAGTAGCCTATATGTTGTTGTAGGTCAGTAGAATCATTTAATTGTTCCAGGGCTCTATTTTCACTGGTTTTAAAACAAACAGAAAGATTGTTTACAAAACTAAACACATGATTTTAGCAGGATTTTAACTCATGCAAAGTTTGTTTTAGTTCGCAGTGACAGTGTTGCTACTTTCCATCACTGCAACTCAAACTAATGAGACACCTGTGTGATGAGAACCTGGGGGAAAAAAGCAACATAATAAATGCAACATTTTGTTAAGATAGACCTCATCAGTCATTAACTAGGGTACTTTTCTACCCTTTACTTCAATAGCAGAAACCTTCTGCCATTACTTTAAAGTGTTTTAAGTGACATACTCAGAGTAGTTTCATCATCTTCCAACTAAACAGCAAAAAATATTCTTTCCTTATGTCACATATGGCCTGGTGATACCTGCACATATTTAGGTTTTGGCTGATGGTGAATATTTGGATAGCGTTTTTAATGTTTCTACATTTTCACATTTTCTGTTATAAGATTATTACAGAGTATTGTTTACATACCACAGCACTGACATTTTACTGTCTCGCAGTCCCAGACACTTTCTGTACGGTTTCATCTTAAATGATATGAAACAGCCTACTTCATTTATGGTTCTAATGATGTCGCTTGTAATTAACACCCCTGCCTCTTTCTCAGGACTGTGCTTATAGGAAAGAGTTGACTGAACCAGTTGATAAGCAGCCTTGTAGTACCAGTTATCCAGACAGCCAATGTAGCTGGTCAGTCAAGCCAGATAATGAAAAAAATATCCTGGGTAAGTTGAAAAGGCTTCATAGTACAGGCCTCAACTCTGGAGATGGCAGCAACACAAAGTTTCCCGGAGGTGGGACACTCTGGGATCAAAACCATGGCGTAAAAAGGATCAAATGCAGGTATCAGTTGACTGGAAAAGTTTTGATACGACTTGGTACCACAATATCTTGGTTAATACCTTAAAGCTATCAGCAATCTACACCCAGCCTTAGATTTAGGGGTGAAAGACCTAGGAAAGCTATTAGCAGAGTTGGTATTTAGAACACAGAAAAAAATAAAATTAAAAAAAAAAAAAACATCAGTCTAAAAATCTAAATATTCACAATCTCACCATGTTTTCTCACTAAAACATGTTCAAATATACATGTTTTTAGATGTGGAGAGGGCATTATGTAAAGTCATCTATGAACAGTGAGCCGGTCTTAACATTATACTAGCATTGCAAATCACGTCAACATATTGCCCCTGGGAGCTTCTCCACCATATTTGTTCATTCAAAATTTTACTGTTGTCTTTTAGTACCAGGGTTGACCTTTAAAGGCACATCCTTTGAGGTGATAGGTAGTCTTTCTAATTCCAAACTGACCTTTTCATTACTTCCTACACACTGAGAACAACCACCTCAATGGTTCCTGAGGGTGGCACTTTGAGACACACAGGCTCAGCTGTTGGCAACCTTTCAACCTCCTGACATTCCCCACAGGTTTAACAACATGGTCTGAGCAGAGCTTAGAGCAGGCTGACCTGGAGGCTGTTTTGCAAAGCAGGATTAGAAAGTGTTTGCTGTGATTGCAATCTGTTAAACAAACCTATTGGAATAACCCATTTTTACACAGGGATTAGGATTATTAACAAAAAAAAGGCGAATGACAAAAAAAAAAAAGGCAACAGTTTTGCAGAGTGCTACAGGACAGGAGACAATAAAATCAAAGGGGTACATCCCCTTGGGAGCAAAAATGTGCTCTGTGAATTCGAGATAAATCTGCCTATTAGGTGATGCTTTGGATTTAGGTCACTGGGCAACTCTGCACCTGGTATTTTACATCCAATATCAATGTCCAGCACCAGTGCAAAAGGCAACATGCCTCTCCACCTGGGAACCAAGGATAGCTATTAAGTCTGTTTTCAATTTACTTTTGTTTTTAATTTTACAGTCTTTCCACTGTAGTAAACCACTGAATCATTTTACTATAAAAAGACAGCCAAATTGAGATGATGACTATTATGGTGGCCCTGAGGGTCAAACACAACATTTTAGAAAACACATCATTTCAGAATACACTACAACACTTCTCCCCCTCTCTCTCTCTCTCTCTCTCTCTCTCTCTCTCTCTCTCTCTCTCTCTCTCTCTTTCTCTGTCTCTCTCTCATACACACACATACACAAAAACTTATCATAAACTCCAAGCTTAAAACTGGATAAAATGTCAATGTATGACAGAGCATCTGTCCGACAGAGACCACGGTGACGCAAGAACACATTCAGCTTGAAAAACCTAAATGATTTATCATTTGGAATTGTCTTGCTTATTGGTTGCATAGCATGTTTTCTATTAAAATTGGATGCATTGTCATTACATGTCAATACAATTTGATGAGCAGGGACCTTTTAGTGTGTTTATTTGAATAGTGAACATTAGAACATATATTTGTTTTTAATGTGATTTTTTTTTTCCAGTCCTTATTCTTCAGTGTTCTTAATTTCTTCCTTTGTATGTTTAATTTGTAGCGTTGACTGCTCGCATTTTTTCTTATTTTTTCTTCTTTGCTGCTGCTCTACACTTTTAAACAGCTCTTCGTCCAGGTGCAAATTGAAGTCCAAGTTTTGTCAAGTGTTCTTCACCAGCACTGGCTGGCTGGCTGTTAAAAAAAAATTATGGGTATTTCCTGCCTGGATCTCCCTCCAGTGTACATCCACAGGTCCAAAGCAATCTCCACAACACAAAGCAATGATAAAAACATCTTTTCAATATTGAGATTCACACACGGCAATGGAACAAACTACTTCTGCCTCAGAATTTTCTAGATATTCTGTCTAAATCTTGCTCCCACTGCAGCAATCATGTTGGTAGTTTGGCAAGGAAACTGTGAAATCACTATCTTTCCATTATCATGTTCTGGATTTATCATAAACAAACTTTCATATCAGTTGTTGTCACAGTTACAAGTCAGAATATTCCATACTCTTTATAACAGAATGTTTTCAACTTTGCTAACATGAAAAAAGAAGCTTATACAAAAAAATAAATAGATATATTCCCCACTTGTGGTTGTTATGGTTTATTTTGAAAAATGAAATCAGATTTGACATTTTTTTAAATATCCTTTAAAGAATGCATTTTAGTCATAATAACAGAAGCCTGTGCTGCAGCTTCTTCCGGTATAACATGAACACAGCAGAAAACCATCATACTGTCATGTAAACGAAGAAGCTTATGCAAAACATCAAATATCAACTAGATGATCAGTAACTGTTCAGTCACTGCCATTTATAAGTATTCACCTTTTTTACACAATAAATCATCATTTTACTTGCATTGTGATAAATATAAATAATCTGAGATTTGTTGGTTAAAATGTTGTCATTTTAACTTGGATTGATGCTTATTGCTGTATGTTTGTAATGTTGTAGTTCATTAAAAGCATATATTATTTTAAGCTTTCCTCTCCATTAAAATCGGAGAGAGCATAATTGTATTTGTCACAATATACAATATATTTTTATCTATACTTACAAGGGTTGTCAAATTGTGGTCTGTTGGTTGATATGCTCTTGTCTGACCAAATGCTTATTGCAAGTGTTACTTTAATAGTGCCCCAGGAATGACATTTTTCTGTGGGCTGATGTGGAAGTTAGCTTTGCCCTGGTTCCCTTGTCAAAAAGCCTCTGGGATTTTTCCATTTGATTTTTGGTTATTGCAGAAAATAAGCTCTGTGGCAAGCAAATGTTTATAATACTTACACATTTTGTTCAGCAAGATAATCTTTTGTTAAGCCTAAATGCAATTGCCATAAGTAAAAAGCTAAGGCTAGGGTATAAACAAACTACACCACAATCAGATGACTTAATGTCGCCACTAGGGATTGGCGATACCAACATGTTTCCTTTCAATACGATACCATTAGTTTACGGTACTTTTTCATCTGTACCAATATTCCTGCCAAAACCCTGTCTTTGACACTGAATAGTCCCCACTGTTGCCTTCAGTGTTTGCAGTGGCTGATGTCACTGGCAAGGTAGATTCCAGAGAGGCAGTGGCAGTTGATGGAGAAACAGGGGGTTCGCAGCTTGTTGCCTGTTCATCACAACTGCCGAGCGTTTGCATCTCATGATGAGCCTTGATTTGATTTCAACATTTCCAGTATCACTAAAGAAAATGTTTTTGAACCTTGTGTCTAGAAAGGTGCTGGCTGCAAGAGTATGGTTGTGCTCAATGTTCTGAAAGTGCCGCTTGCACTGCATTGCAAGCAGTGACTCAAGGGTGTTCCCCTTCTGATCAGCAGGTGTAGTTGCTTTTTGGAGGAGACAGACCAGAGGTATGACTTTGGAAAAAGTTACATACTGTCCACGTGAAACTTGGGCTTGAGGGCTTCGATAGCTCGGCTGATCTGTAACCATTCTTCCTTGGTCAAGCACAATGTGTTTTTCCCCAAGAGACAAAGTGCTGTTACAACTGCCTGTTGTTGTTCATACCGTCTCTCCAGCATATATAGCACCGAATTCCATCTTGTCTCGACTGCTTGGATTAGTCTGTGTTCAGGCAACTGCAGCTGACATTGTATTTCTTTAAGTTTGTCAGATGCTTTTGTGCTTTGGTGGAAGAACTTAACAATTGCACCACATTTCTCCAGGATGGAGTCGAGAACTGCGTCAGCCTTAATGGCATCCTTAACAACCAGGTTGAGGGTGTGTGAAAAACACTATGTTTCCAGAAATATGTTCCCAGTGGCTGTTCCTCACAGCTGAGACCATATTGGCTCCATTGTCTGTAACAACAGCATGGACTTTGTTGGCAATGCCACATTCATCAGATAACTTCGTGAGAAGTTCACATATTGTCCGCTGTGTGCTGTACAGCCACATGAGTTGTCTCCAGATTGCAAGCCTGCATCTGCCAGTTTTGATTAATGAAATGTCCTGACACAGTCAACTATGCTTCTGCTGTTCTAGATGTCCACATATCAGTGGTTAAAACCACACTGAGTCTATGGAGTCTTTCAGGGCTGTTTTGACTTGTTCATACAGCTCGGGAATTTTACCCACCATCAAGGCTTTTCTATCAGGGATGTGGTATCTGGGATCCAACACCTTCATAAAGTGACGAAAACTAGCATCCTCCACAATTTAAACAGGTTGCAAGTCAGTAGCAATCATCTCAACAAGGCTCTCTGTGATGTCTCTGGCTCTTTCGGAATCATCTAAAAGGAATTAAAGTTACCAAATAACAAAAAGATAAATCAAAATGTTATAACAATTTAATCATCATGCAGCAAAATGTAAAAATGATAGATAGTAGTCACCTGTACCTGGATATTCTTTGCCTTTCATGAAACTCTCCTGCAATGTCTTCTGATGGACAGCAGGTGGTGCAGGGGACTTTGAGGCTTGGTAAACATCTTCATGGTGATGTTCAGCCTCTTTAAAAGTGTCAGAGTCCATTGTCTGTAGCTCTTTAATACCGACGGGAGTGCCTGCGATTGTCTTTGCTTATCCACTTTTAAATGCCGGTAGAATTGCAACCAAATAAGATAAAGCAATAATTCTTTTTGTTTCACTAAACTACATTGTTTCCTTGCACAAATATGTTTGTAGAAATCCAGTAAAAAATGCACACAACAAAAACATTATAATCCAGACCGTGGGTATTCACAGCACTTCCTACGTTGGGATAAGCGTCATCACGTTGTGAGCATGAACTGACTTTCTTGCATGTACATTATTTAAAAAAATATGTGTAAAAAAAACAATTTCTATTTTTTTGTAATTTATTGCACTTTTTAGCAATTTATGTCATTCGTATAGACATAAGTCCATACATACAACTAAAATTTTTGGATATGAGGGTTGTAATGATGGATAGCATATTATACTACCCCAAAAACGGCGCTATAACATGTTAATATGTTAAGATATGCTCTGGTGGACTTGTTCTATGGTAGATCATAAAGGGTTAAATGCTTAAAGACATTGCTAGTGTTTCTGCTATGTGGCACCACTTTATTGCAGAGCGTTTCTTTACCCAGCTGAAAACAGTAGTTGTTGATGCACAGCACTTGAATTTGTTGTCTGTGACAGTTAGTCTTTGTGGTATTTGTCCCACCCCTTGTCCACTGCTGTTGGATGGCTGGTGACATTGACAAGCCCAGCATTTTACCCAAGGTTCAAACATTTATCAACTCTCATTTTTGATTGGAAAAATGGATACACAATTGCAGAAGACACTTCATATTGGATTTATAGCTGTGGATTAATTTCCCTCATTCTTGAAAAAGACACTGCAGTTCAAGGCTGGATTATAAAGCTTCTGAAAGGAATAGGATTCCACTGGAGCCCTTGTTAGAGTGGCAGCATGGCTAACGTTAGCGTCTGGGCCAGAAATAGTAAATCAGTCTTTCTCTGTCATATGCAGCGTTAGAGATATTTAACATCAGTATTGTAATGTTGTATATGACAACATCATCCCCAGAGTTAACTTCTGTAACTTTAGTGTCCAGTATGTCAGACTTTTCTCCTCAGTCCTACCAACGCTCGGTGGCAAGACGAACTCACCCACTCTGCTCAGCTGGATGATCCCAGCGATACAGTGCGCAGTTTATTTTCAGTGGACATCGCATTTATTTTTCACTCGAAGCATTCCACCTGTCTGAACACAGAGTTTACTTGCCCTGGGCAAGTGTTAATGTTGAACCCTGTGACAGGAAAAAAAAACAACCTTTGGTGGCCACACAACACTACCAGGTAGACTGCACTCCAAGTTGGTTATTCTAGACATCACATGCAGATTTTTTTTTACCATCGACCAATAAATTTGTTGAAGAGTAGGTAGAATTTAAGTCAACCAAAATTTTCATTGGTTGATTACAGCCCTAATGTAGAAAGAAAAAATATAATATAAGATGAAAATGAGTTAATATTTTTACACTCCCAGCTCCCTCATCTTAAAGTCAATGTTTTTTTTTAATGGAGTTTTGGTTAGATGCCTGAAATAAACTCTGTGGTTAACACAAGCTTAAGAGACTTTCATCTTTTGTTCTGTGACATAAAATATCAATGTCAGTAAATACCCCACTCATGAACCTTCAAGCTTTTATGTGTCTTACAAAATATGGTTGCTAACAAGAGGCTAAATGAGACTACAGGACGTCATCACACTGAACACGGCTTTATAGCCTTGATGTGGTAGTGATGTTTAATCATGCGACCATGGTGTAGTTCATTTATACCATAACGCTAGCTTTCTTACTTCTAGCGATTGCATTAGCTTTAAAATAACAAAAATGCTGTCGATTTGTGAAGATTATTTTGCTGAACAAAACTTCTAGAAATCATAAACAATTGTTTGCCACAAAGCTGATTTTCTGCAGAAATCCAAAATTCAACAGAAAAATCCTATAGGCTTTTTGAAAAGGGAACCAGGGCCACGCTAACTTCCACGTCGGCCTGCAGTAAAACGTCATGTAGATTGGTCACACTCACTGTTTAGTTCCTTTAGCCTACTATTGTTGTTATGGCAACAATTGCCAGCTGATGTCAGCCATTAGCTTAATCTTTGAAAAACAATAATTAGACATAAAAATAAAATTTGGTATTTTTGAACAAAACCAACTAGAACTAATAATAGTCATACCCATCAGGACCTTAGTCAATGCAGGCAGTTCTCACAAAAACAAAAAGTATTTTGAAATCTGCCATCACATGACGGCAGACAACAAGTAAGCAGTCCCGAGCGCCTATAAGGAGATAGGTTGTCGTGGTGAATGGGTCACAAAAAACCTTTGCCCAGGACTTTCCCCTGGAGTCTTGTCCGGGTGAACTTTGAGTTATTTTAAGGTGGATCCTCATCATGTCTCTTTTCCTAAACCTAACTACAGTAACTCTATGTAATGTCATTCGTAGGATATTATACGAACTGGTGTGCATGCATTTTTGGTTGGATACCGTACGAATCTTTCTTTTTAGAATATGTTGGATAATGCATTGTCGCACATTATAATGTCAAATTTATATTAAAAAAAAGCTACCTCGGCATAATGCTAAATGACCATTTTTTACATTTGTCTACCGCACCCACTCACTGCTTTGGAGAAAACTAGAATCTGAGAGCACAATTTAACAAAACCATTCACACAGATTGTGAATCCCAGGTAACGAATTATAAAACCATCGCCACAGATACACTCATCGACAGGGTTTCAACTCTAAACTTTTATTTAAAATGACTTAAGATTTAATCCTCATTGGTACTACCTAGCCTTTGTACATTTATCTTATGGGTTAGGTTAGAATGTCTACCTTAACAGCAGGATTCGAGATCAAGGGGACTTTGACATTGATGTGACAGCAGCGTTCCAAACTTGATCAGTGCAGGAAAATATCCAGAGCAACCGTTTCAATGTACATCATAGTCCAGGCTTTGAAGTTTGCCCTCATTATCTGCTGCTGCGGTGTGTGCAAGCAAATTCACATTCACAACAGACTGCAGCAAGTGCAATTTGAAATGTCTGCCAGTCTATTTGTCACAGACATGACAAGAGCTGGAACTCAGTCAGTGAAATTACCCTGCAGTGTGTGATGCAGCAGAGAAAATCGCTTAAGGCGCTCCATGGCAAAAGTCTTCAACTGCTCAGATGATTTCAATAATTGAGGTTTTCTTTTAGACGTATCCAATGACAACTTGACATTTTCTCATACATGATTCCTCATCAACAATGCATCATAGTGTCATTTTCTCTGAATGTTGGAATGTTGTAAGTTTTGGCTGACTGCTTTAATATGCACAACACCTTGCCCAATTCAAAGAATATAAAAACACAGTGCTGTGTGAAATGTAGGACAGGCACCTCGAGGCCAAACGTAAGTCTGTCGGGGGATTAGCTCAAGTCTCCAGCACAGGATACAAAGTCTGTTTTGTGGGATGAGAGCGAGTCTTCCCCCGAGGTCCAAGGGCAGCATAGGATCCAGGGCCTAATTAATCATGAGTCTGTCTCAATTCAAAGATTCCAGAGCCCTCGTGAGTATGCCTTCCTTTCGGAAAAACACAATTCTCAGCTGAAACAGAGACATCGGGGCTGGAGCTATCATATCATGTCCCAGAAGAGCCGTGGAAGTGATGAACATGGCAGAATCCGCATGCAATCAGGAAAAGATTCTCATAAGAAAACAATAAGACATAGTTTCAGTAGGAGGGGGGTGGAGTTGGCGGCAGGGGTGATGGCGGTGGTGAGGATGGGGGCTGACACTTAACCTCTCTCAATTTGAATAGCATGCTTCTTAGCGAGCTTTCCAGAGGACTGTCAGGTAAAATGAATCATGGTGCTTTGTGTGCACATATTTCTACCATTTGGAAGCTGTCACATAGGACAGTTTGTATAAGTGATGGAAGTGGAAAAATGTAATATAAGGCTGGGAGCTGACGGAAGGGAGAAGTGTGCATTCCTTGAAAATAAGAAAATAGAGAGACGAGGAAAATTGTGCACGCTTTAGATGGCCAGGGTTAATAGCTGTACACTGGCTTTTAACCTCTGATTAAGGTTTCTTGGAAAGGTTCATTGCTTGGTCAGGAGCATACTGTTTACCCACAATACTCTAGTCATTTAGACAGCCATGCCTTAATGTGTCAGGCCTTGCCACGAGATCACTTGGATTTGCACTCAGATCACGGAAAATTGGGGGCAAATGGATGTCTTGGTGTTTGGATCCACAGCAATAGTAGCAGCACAGGCTGCCAGAGGCTAGCTTAGCTTATAGGACTGGTACGAGTGCAAATATAAAATGAGGGTTACAGATGGAGTTGCTAATGCTATCCAGCAGTTGTCTCTTGGCCAGCAGATGATGTTGGAACACATCAACACCCAAAGAACGATAATTAGTCTGGTGCCTGTTTGTGGACCAATGCTATTGTCTGAACAAGTGGACGGAAAGCCAGGCTCGTGGACAGCTCATTTAATGTTGGGTGCTATGGGTTTTATAAAGTAGCAAGTGACCCCCCATCCCCCCATTCACTGGTTGATGAAAACTCACTCACTGCCTTAACCCTTTGAATGCTGCAGTACAAATGGTACGCCAGGGCCTACATTGGTCTTTTTGCTTATTGTGTTGTCATTTCTTGTTCAAATTCATTCATATCCCTAAAATATGCACAGCCTAAGCTAAAAGGTAAGTTAAGTCAATAAACCATAATAATTGATAAAAGTATTTCAGTCGTGTATTCAAAAACAAAAAGAAAAACTAAAATTGGACTTTTTTTAAAAAATACAAAATAAAAACACCACACATTTTCATACAAACGTTTTATACATGCAAAAAAACATAAACTAAGTGACACTCCATAAGTTAACTGAACTATTTTACATTATTTAATTTTTGAGAAATGCTCATTTTTATGAGTGGAGTGCAAAGGTGCTGTGATGGATTCATCATCCATTCTTCCGGTGCCACCACAGGATTTTTCCACCACATGTAACACAGCACAATGATATCATTAGGAGCTGAGTGTGTGATTACATGGAAGACAGAAGCCTTAGTTTTCTGCCGCAAAAAGAATGAATGTTCTAGCTATTATGGTTTTTAATTTGGATTAATATATACAGGATTACACAAACAATGATCTCCTGCAGCCATTATGGGGAAATATTTGTGACATTACAGTGAAATACCCCGTTTGCACAACATGTAAAGTAGAGTATTGTAGAGACTTGATGATGGGGAAGACTTAGCTTTCTACTGCAAAAAGAATTAATGCTGCTCCACTTATCATGCTTCTTATTTTAGAACTATTAAAACAGTCATGCCAACAATGATCTACAGCGGCCAACCTAACCATGTACTTCAGTTATACGTAGCTGCAGCATGCTGAAATATCAACAGCAGACGCAGAAGGATACCTAGGGATATGGATATGTGGATGTGGAAGTCCACTGACAAAGTGGTCATATGTGATGACTTGGGATGAAAATGTGTTGGAATATAGTACTGAATGACCAGGATGAATTGACAGCATAACAATGTAAATGTGCCTTTAATTGACTGACTCTAAAAAGGGATTTTAATATTTCAATTACTAGATGGTGTGTAGTGTCAGATGTGAATTTCTCTGGCTGTCTACTGGCCCCAGCTGAGTGACCTTTAACCTTTTCGGGTGGATGCTGTGAGCTGTTTTGGTCTAGTGGACATGAAAACCCTCCCTTAAAAACAGGTAATGCCGTAAGATTAGATTGATTGATGTACTTGAAAAAAAAACAAAAACGTTCCGTTTCAAAAAGCACATATGGCTTGTGTTCATCTATGTGTGATTTGATTATCCAGAGTAGCTGCAGAGCTCGGTCTGGATAATGCTGTTGTTACTGACCACAGTTCCACAGGCAGTATTATGCAGAATGGTGGGAGACAATCAGAGAGGGTAAATGGCCTTATGCAAATCCATAAACAGCACTAAAGACTGCTTTATGGTTTCAAGCCAACGTAAACGTCTAGCCCAGTCAATAGCAGCCCTATAATTGACCTGTTCTATTCTCCCTGCTGATCTTCTTTTTGTTTAGTGAACCTGCTGTGGGCAAGGTGGGAGGGAGAGAAAAGAGTACAGGTGGATGTACAGTAGCAGTACACAACAGTCTTCCCACAAAGAAGTAGAAATGTAAAGCAATGTAGTAACAGCTGGGAGGGTTTTTTGTGCAGTTTTCTTTGACTTTTCATTTTTGATGACATAATGAGGAGGCTGCTGATAGAAAAAAATCTCTGTAGTTGGAAGAGAAAGGTTAAAAACAAGAACAGAACTACCCAGTTTCAAAAGTCTTTTTAAAAGAGTTCACAGAGAAGAAACATGTCTGCCAGCAAAGGTTATAAAAACCTTTGTAGTTTTGCAATTGTTAGACTGAAGATAGGAAAACATGATGTAAAATGAAATGAACCATTTTTTAAAACGGTATCAAACAATGAAGAACCACTTTAACAAAGGAAGTAGCCCACTGATGTTTGCATCATTATAAGAGTAGAGTTATTCTAAAAAAATGACAGACAGTTATTTTCAGGCAATTGTTAATTGTACCTAAATAAAACTATGTGTTTGTTACATAGTAAGATTGCTGTGATGGATATAATATTTTATATGCCATTAGACTGTTAACATTGATGCATCAATGTGTAAGCAGCATTTTACTGTACTACTATTCTACATACTTGTTGAAATCTCCCCCAATTAAATGGGACAACCTTTCAAGATGCTGATTTAGTTTAGTTTATTTGATTTATAAAAGGACAGTGTGTGTGACATTAATCAGTTACAAGAAATGAAAACATGGTTGCACCAGATTTAGCGAAATGCTAATTTCCATCTACACTTAGCTTAAGTAGACAACACAGATAAATATGTCATGCCAGCAGTAATCCTCCGTGTTGGGCAAGTTACTCTCAAAATATTACATATCACGAGTAGCCTTCATTTAAAAGTAATAAGTTACTTTACAATATTACTCTCTGTGTAGAGTTATGTTACTTATTACGCTACTTTTACATTACTTTGACCAAAATGAGCTCAGAAGAACTAATGTTGATCTTAAATGGATGAGGGTCATGTTGCTTCACAGTGGGTAAGCAAAGCACAGAAGCTCCAGTTTATTATAGTTAATTTCAAGTCCAGTGCTGCACAGGTCTGACCCATGTAAATGGAAAAATATTATATGAAATTCTGTTGGTAATGCATTGTGATACTTTGCTACTGCTAAAACGTAATATATTACTATAACGTGTTATTTTTGTACATTTGTAACGTGTTATCCCCAACACTGGTAGTCGTAAATGGCATTTACATAAATAGACAGAGTTTGTTGCACTGTTGGGAGAAGTTTGCCTGCTGGGCTTTTTGCCAAAGAAAAAAAATGGCAAAAAAACAAACAGTAATGATGTTGTTTAGGCAGCACCTTGATATGTCACACCTGCCAGGTGGATGAATTATCTTATGAAAAGAAAAAGTGCTACCTTAAACTGATTTGAACTATACTGCAAACAAAATTTGGGAGAAAAATATCTATTGAGTGCATAAAAAAGTCTTGCATCTTAAACGTGAAAAATTAGGACAAAAACAAAAGTGTTTTGTTTAAAATGTTTGTTCAGTATACTATAAGAATGATCTAAGATAATTTTGCCGGGAATGTAGCTGTGTTGTTTGATTGTCATATACAAAGAATATCATGTTGCTTTAAAGAACAGAATGCAGATTTAAGGGGGGAATGAGGTTGTAGTCTCAAACTACAATAGTAGTAGATGGGATTTTTTTTCTTAGATCCAGGCATGCATTAGGTGAGTCAGAACAGAAATCTACTTGTAGCAGGTGATGTGACCCAGCTCTGCCCCCTGAATCAGCCTCTTTCTCTACCCCAGCAGGGTACCTTACCATGCCTCCAGCCTGTAAAATGGTTCACTGCCGGGAGCTCTGCAATATTTTACACTTTCATGCTTCATTTCAAATTTACATCATTACAGTCATATAGGCTGTCCTCAGGCAGCAGCTGTGAAAAGATTTCAACCACAATAAAAATCTAGTTCAGTCATGGCCACAGTGGACCCCCAAACTCAATAGCCTCTTATCCACAGTTGTGCTCAAGACGCGAGTGCCAAAGCATGTTGATACTTTTCACACATCAATTCCCAGACTGTTACAGATATTCAGTCTAGCCTTCTTGTTGGTCATGTCCTTTTGGTGACTCTGCAACATGTTGTGGTTCTGGGAGCTCTAGGAACAACAGGCAGACTCTCTTATGTAATGTGTGAAGCAAGCAGAGGTCATATGAGATATTACAAATATTACAAGAAAACATTTCATATGTGACAACCGAAAGCATGACATTGATTTATGTGTTCCAACATTACTTGCGTTTACCATGCGTTTTCTTGACAAGCAACCTTTTCACCTGTGTAAAAGTTTATTGGTACAGATGCAATATCAAAATCTAATGGACACCTAGCGCCACCCTCAGATCAATATCTCAACTTTTGCACACAAAATGTCTCAATCAAATAGTTAAATTGCAATCAGCTTTGCTGAATGCTTCCCACAGTATGGACTATTTTAATTTTAATTTTAATTTTAAATGATCTCATAATCTCATGACCTTTCTTTTACCATCACTGTTGGTACAGTTATTACAGTTTCTGCCCCACAGTGAAGGCTCTGACAGGGGCAAAGTCATCAGTGTGTTGTATGCTCCCTGGGGTTTAACGAGCACTGCAGCCTCCCGGGACTGGTAAACCTTACAATATAGACACTTAGTCCTGCTTAAATTATAGCTGCTCTTCTCTTCTTGCATTGATACTGCTCGGCTCTACAGACAGTGCTGACATTAGCCAGAAACTAAACGTGATGTGTCTCTCAACATACCAATCAGTGAAGATGAAGTCATGCTGCAGTAATCCAGCCTTGGAGATGTAATAAAACACTAACATATGCCTGCTTGTTATCATTAGGAAAGTTATACTCTCTAACATTCAGTGATATGGACTAAAAGCTTGAAAAAAGCAAAGAAATCTGAGGTAAGCTATCTCCCACCTCATCCTCAAGGTGAAACTGATGAAACCCTTGAAAAGGAGAAAGTAGAGCCTCTCTATGAGTACAAGAAAAGGGACAACACCAAAATCATCAATTAGAAGATGGTGAAAACCTTTTCACTGCGTCGAAATGATGTAATCCTCAATAAACCGCTGTGATTGACTTCAAAGCTTGATGGCCTGTCCTGTTTGAGCTTTCCCAGGTATGTTGTACATTTTAATTGTCTTCTCCAATAGAGGTGTTAATGGTAAAGTTTCAAAGTTTTCAGCCTGGCATATGCCAACACAAGTAGCAAAGAAAAAAATATGTACTGCTTTACCTGTGAAAACATATGAAGACGATGATTACCTGATGAAACCTCTCTGATTACGTGTGGGAAAAAAACCTGATGAGACTGTCAGAATAAAAGCTAAACTTACCCGATTACCTGTGGTAGGGCGGGGATGAACAGTATTCTTACCTGATGAAACCTCTTTTATTACCTGTGGAAAAAACCTGATGAGACTGCCAGAGTAAAAGCTAAAATTACCTGATTACCTGTGGTGGGGCGGGGATGAACAGTATTCTTACCTGATGAAACTGAAGGATGAGATTTTAATCTATCTGATTACCCGTGGAAGAGTGTGGGTGCTACTTGTGAAAAGGGAGAACTTGCTATTCAGCATGGCATTTGCTGAAAATAAGCAGCTTACTCAACGAAGCACCATGCACTTGACTGAACTGATGCTCTGGTGTAACATTCCTTGCAAAACGCATGACCACTTAAGTGTTGCTTTCAGTGCCTTAGGGTTCTCTGTTCTGTTTTTGTTGCCCTGTGTTTCTGTAATTCTTTTTTCTGTATCTCATGATGTTTCTCCATCTTTCTTCTGACCTCTTTTGCAGATCGAGGAGGAATTCCGGAGGATCACACTGAAGCCACTACAGTCCACATTCCTGGGGAAGTTGGACCAATACACGCCCAGACTGTTGAGCCTCTACAGGAGGAAGGGATTCACTGTTGGGAAGAAACTTGATGAGACCCTTGACATGTTAAATGAGGCATGTACTTACTGTACAACAGTTAAACAGTTAGTTATATGTAGCAGCTTGCTGATGTCTGTACTTAGCATGATCTCATTTCTTTTTTTATAGGACAACAGCATTGAGTACAGTAGAGAAGCTGTATCAGAGGCCTCATTCCCTACCTTGGTGAAAAG